>MNAD01001209.1:0-59913 GCA_001895945.1 Trametes pubescens | reverse complement strand
GAGAGGCGAAGTAAATAGCGCCCGACTAAACCTTTCTGAGAATTCCCATATACGGTGTTCCCAATGCGATCTTACTCAATTTGGTGCTCCGGATCACTCGGCATTTTTCAGCTCCGAAGAAAGGGGACCCTCCAGTGTGGAGGGCGCGTTTGAAAGCAGACGTATATGTGTGCTCACATATATCGTCTGCCTAGGGGAGACAAACGAACGCCCCGCTTCCCACCAACTCCCAACACAGCTGATGCATCCCGTCCGTTCGATTCGTGCTTGCCAGCAATCGTACGCCAAAGAGTGCAACAACACTTGAATGTGGTGCCTCGTCGAGTAGCGCATGGTCCAGTGGCTGTGGCTTCGAAGTGCCAGCGCGATATTGTGGCGCTCTCAAACCATAGTCAAGCAGTCTGCGGCGCATTCCTCCACTGTAGGGTGAAATGAGCACAATGGCCTGTGCTCGCTCTGAAAATATTGCTATTGACTAAACAAAATAATGACAAGAGTCACAACACGAGGCAATGTTCGGTACGGGTTTCCTGGAGCCGGTGCCGGGTGTATACTGTAAGTCGGAGCGTTCATCCATGCGATAACCCCAATTCAAATCGTCCCAGGTTGATCGCACCGCTCTCCCCTGCCGAATTACAAGGTCGTGTTTGCGTATACATTCGGCTAATATCCGAGTACCATCCGCGTGTGTCCACGCACGTCAACATAGACGCCAACAAACAACTCTTGTGATCCCCGAGCCCGCTAGTTTCATCGGGATGCCCTCATCCTGCGTATCTACTCTCAACCCGTCTGGCAGATCTTCCTCAGACCTGCAGTATATGGGCGCAACGCCGGGTGCCCTGTGTGAGAGCGCGAGGCCTTTACGTCTGGCGGCAAGATTCAGCATCGGTAGAGTTTCACTAGCGAGGGTGCGCGACCCCCTGATTTCGCGACGTCCATTCCGGGAGCATTTCTCGACGGGCGTTGAGTCCGACAGGGATCGGCGGCAAGCACAGCACTCAGGCTCAAAGCGGCGTCATGCCCCCGGCATGGTGGGTTCTATCATTGGTCTTCATACGTCCGCAGCTGTGCCGCAAACTTACGTCGTTCGCGGATAGAACGTCGGCTACTGGATACACGGCCTGAGCGGCACGTCTACACAACCTGCCCTCGGGCACCTGACCAAGCCTCCGAAGGTTCAGACTGCGTGCGGGTGTTTTCGCGCGACTGCGAAGACAGCCTGCGAACCTTCCTGCCCAGGGGCGCACGTTATCCGATCGCCAAAGGACCTATACCGCACGGAGAAGTTCGGACGCCGTGCATGGAGAAGATCGCCCCTTACTCATAGTCGCCGTTTGGCATCCGGCGTAGTTCGCTAGCGTTTCAAGCTCAAGTCGCTCTCCCGGCCTGGAGAGCGGAGGTAGGGCTGATTTTCGTGCTTTCAGGTGGCAGGTGAAAACATGAGGTAGAGGCAGGCATACGTATAAAAAGACTACTGTTTAGTAGGGCAGACCATCATCATCTCCTCACTACATTCGATATGTCCCAGGCTCTCCCTCATCCCGACTCTTACACCGCCTTCGCCTTCACCGAGGTTGGCAACGGCAAGCTGCAGAAGATCACCGTCCCTTGGCGGGACCCTACAGACAACGAAGTCGTCGTGAAGGTCCTCGCCTGTGGCGTGTGCGGAAGGTGCAACGTCATTCTTACCTCCCTGCTCAGTACACAGTCTAACAAGTTACCTGAACAGCGACGCCGTCATCCCTGATGGCTTGTACCCCTCTTCCTTCCCCCGCATCCCCGGCCACGAGATTGTAGGCGACATCGTCGCGCTCCCCGCCTCCGAGAAGGTGTGGAAGCTCGGCCAGCGCGTCGGCGGTGGATGGCACGGCGGCCATTGCCACACCTGTCCGCGCTGCCGCGTCGGTGACTTCATCACCTGCCAGCATGAGGACATTAACGGTAAGCTGCCGAACATTCTGCATGTTTAGCAGCTTCTGACCAGAACGATAGGCGTCTTCAGGGATGGCGGGTATGCTGAGTACGCCATCCTGCGCAGCGAGGCCGTTATCACCATTCCCGACGGCCTCGACCCCGTCCAAGCCGCACCCCTCTTGTGCGCTGGTATCACCGTCTACAGTAAGTCTTGTCTCTTATCGCATTTGAAACACCCTAACCGCCCCCGCTTAGACTCCCTGCGTCACATGAACGCAATCCCCCCGGACTACGTCGCCGTTCAGGGCATCGGGTTAGTCGCGCCACCCCTAAACTCTCCACCCGACTAGCCTCTTTAACCCCGTCCTCAGAGGCCTCGGCCACCTCGCCCTCCAAATCGCGAACGCGATGGGCTTCCGCGCCGTCGCGCTCTCCTCAGGCTCCTCGAAGGAGGCCCTCGCGCGCTCGCTCGGCGCGCAGGAGTATATCGACGGCTCGAAGGTCGACCAGGCGGCGGCCCTGCAGGCGCTCGGAGGCGCCAAGGTCATCATGTGCACGGCGCCGAACTCGGCGGTCATGGGCAAGCTACTCCCTGGGCTCGCCATTGACGGCACGCTGCTCTTCATCGCGCTTGCGGTCGAGCCCATCACCCTCGCCCCAGGTAAGCTTAGTATTCGACGGCGCTACGCGTTAGTACTATGCTAATGCTAGATGTACTTGCAGTCTCACTCATCGGCGGGCGGTTCTGTATCAGAGGCTGGCCCTCGGGGCACGCGGCCGACACGGAGGACTGTCTCGCGTTCGCGAAGGCGCACAACATCAAGTGCATGGTCGAGGTCTTCCCGCTCGAGAAGGCCCAGGAGGCGTACGACCACCGCGGGTCTGCACGTTTCCGTGCCGTCGTCGTCCCCGGGCTCTAGAACAGCGTCATCGCGCACAAATCTTGGATCCTTCCTCCTTCCTCCCTTGATAGAAATGTAACATCTCGGACTTGGCAATGAGAACCACTGTCCATGTGAACGATACTTAGTAGGAAGCGGATGCCTTGGAGAGTACTGGGCGGCCGAGGCCTGTTAGCACACTTCTCTGTGAAGAAACGAAGCATTAAAAGAAGCAGACCTTTCTCAATAGCAAGGTACCCGGGCTCCGCTTGCAGCTTCCTGAAGCCTCCAGGCCTGTTGTTGAACCGACCTTCGTACTACACGTCCTACCTATTCCGGACACGGGTGCCGCTGCTGCGCACAGCATTACACCTGCGTGGGTCGGCTCAGCGCGCTCGGGCTCATCGTTTCTCCTCGACCATCTTGTGATACCCCATCCCAGCTGCTGCCCCCCATGACTACCGGAACGTCGAGACCAACGACGACCGTCGGATTAGACTGTGGTGAATGGGAGAATCCGTCCAGAAGGAGCGCGGCGGTTCAGCTGACCCGCGGGCGGCCGTTCTCACGGCGTCTCGTTGGTCACCTCCAACCCCTCCCGCCGGGAGGACGTCTCCATTGGAGGCATACACCATATCTCTTTTATTTTAAGGCCGCCCTTTCTCCTCTGCGACGATCCCTGGGTCCGGCGCATGTCTATACAAGGCTGACTCGGCGCATGCTCACAGCAGAGAAGGACATCCTCGACGCGGCGACGGAGTGTATGCCGTCATGGCTCTCGCGTACGACCGCGACTCAAGCTCTAAATGCAACGGCGTTGTTACGCTATACAGAACCCTCCTGAGAGAAACTCGCCAGGAAGAGCAAACAGCACGGCGCCCGGCGTGGCTGTTCTACGTCCCGGCCCTGTCGACTCGGTCAGAACTCGGCGGGGTGACCTCAATGCGCTTCGACAGCGCCAGTTGGCGTTAGCCAGCATAAACTGTTCATGCAGACAGGAGGCCGCGCTTGAGTGCAGGACTTCGGGGGGCATATAAGGCATGCTATCAGAGGCGATGGTATCGTGTCGCTCGCCCCAAGCCTGCTCCCCTAAGTCGCCTCCTCACCGGCACTTCAACAAACGTCGAGCAGTTATCCCCCGTCATCATGGTGTGCTTACCTCGTACCTTCTATACTAGTGCCTGCTAATATCCTATACGCAGTCTACCTTCGGTGCGAGCGCTAGGAGCGTGTATGGTATCAAACCCCAACAAGGCGACCCCTACCGGTATCAGGTCGGCTTCGGGAATCGCTTTGCCTCAGAAGCGATGTACGTGGATCTCAAATGTGTTCTACTCCTCCGCGTGCTCACTACGATCAGCCCTGGTACGCTTCCATCCGCGCAGAACAACCCGCAGAAGGCGAAGTATGACCTCTACACCGAGAGTGTAAGCGCCAGTGGCTCGTACAAATAACGTCTATAAACTAATATCTGCATCATAGATCAACGGTACACCTTTCCCGACGCCTCGGAAGGATAATCAATCCTGGTCAGTTGGGCCCCATTGCGAGATGTATCCTTCTGACCTCCGCGACTCCACTCTGTAGCTGGGTATACCGGATCCGTCCCTCCGTTGCGCACCAAGGGTTCACTCCGCTCCCCGAGAATCCAGACGTAAGTAGATCATCGCCATCGACAGATGCTCATGCTAACTTTCCCTCTCAGCTGGAGTCGTGCTTCTTGCCACTCAATCCGAAGATCCACTCCAGTCCTACTCAGCTAGCGTGGTATCCGCTGGACATCCCCTCGGGCGACAGAGTGGACTTCATCTCTGGCCTGAAGACCCTCGCCGGAAACGGCGACCCCACTCTCCGTGAGGGGCTCGCTACGCACATATACGCCGCGAATGTGTCCATGGGCAAGAGGGCGTTCTGCAACGGCGACGGCGACTTCCTCATCCTTCCCCAGCAGGGCCGTCTGGACATCCAGACGGAGTTTGGAAAGTGAGACTCAGTTGCACATGGAAACGGGGCGAAGCTCAACCTTCTCCCCAGGTTGATGGTGAGGCCAGGAGAGCTGGTCGTCGTCCAGCGCGGTATCAAGTTCAAGGTAATGCGTAGCTCGTACGTGGATTTGCGCTCCATACTGAGCTATCTGCATTATAGGTCGGATTGCCCGATGGGCCCTCTCGTGGCTGTAAGCAAGCATAGTCAACGACGCTCTCGCTCTTGCTTACCCTCGAACCCTGCAGATATACTCGAGATCTTTGGCTCTCACTTCGAGCTTCCCGAGCTGGGCCCCTTGGGCACGCACGGCCTCGCCAACGTGCGGGACTTTGAGAGCCCGGTTGCCAGTTTCGACATTGACCAGTCTCCATGGGAAAGTAAGTCGCACATACACATCGCATCATGCACCTAAATTCAATGTCCTACCCCAGTCATCTACAAGGTCAGCGGCAAGCTGCACGCCTGCCACCAAGAGCACACCCCATTCGACATTGTCGCCTGGTGGGGCAAGCAAGTGGTTTCTCCGCCAAGTACAAGAGGGGTGCATTGCTAATGGTATCTTGTAGCTACGTACCGTACAAGTACGCCATGGAGAAATTCGCGCACGTCGGGAGCATCAACAAGGACCACATGGACCCCTCCGTCTTCTGCGTGCTCACCGCGAAGTCAAAGACGCCCGGGGCCCCCCTCGCCGACTTCCTCATCTTCAGCGGGCGCTGGGACGTCGCCGACGGGACCTTCCGTCCGCCCGTACGTGGCCCTGCTTCGTTATGTCGAGATGATCGGAATGCTAACGCGCTTGGACGCAGTATTACCACAGGAACTGCGCGACGGAGATGATGGGGCTCATCTATGGGGACTACGGAGGGCGCAGCGACGAGTTCGCGCCTGGGGGGTTCAGCTACGAGAATGGCTTCTGCCCTCACGGAGGTGTGTCTATCTGATACACGGGGTGCTATGCAGTTCCGACTGACATCACGGACGCACAGTGTCCTATGACGAGTTCAAGAAAGCCACCGAGGCCGAGCTCGGGCCTATGCGGGTGCACGACGGCACGCTCGGCGAGTGCACACCTCTCGCCGTATGCACTGTGTGGGCTGACTCCCGCGCTCCATCAGCGTTCATGTTCGAGACGAGCATGCAGGTCACCCTAACCGACTTCGCGATGAAGCGCACCGGGAAGCTCCACGGTGAGAGCAACAGCCACTATGCGTCCGCGCTTCCACTTTATTGACTCACTCATCTGGTTTTCGCAGAGCACGAGCCGAAGATGTGGGACAACCTGAAGGGCCAGTTCGTCAACCACATCGACCAGATCAACGCGGACCTGAAGGCTGCGGGTCTGCCGGCGCTTGGAGCTGAGGAGTGAAGATCTGTCCTTTGCAGTCGTTTTCCGCGTATGTAATAGTATGCTATGTAACTTTATGTCGTGTCAGTGCGGACTAGTGGGTGTTGTCGTGAGCATGAGCCCTCCAAGTGCCCACCATCTGAGTAGGGCTGTATACTTCATTCGACCGCCAATTGAGCAGCGCGCCGGAGGCAACACTGCGCTCACGCGCTTATACATGGAGCAAAATCCGGGTTCCCTCTATGTTACAACAAGTCTTCACGGCCTGCCGTGAACAATGATAACTTACAGACTTTCCGAATCCCCAATTTTACCGCCCCTCACCGCACAACCCGCTCAAACACCACAAGCTTCCCCATCCCCTTCGCCCCAAACGCCTCTCTCACACTCCGCTCCATCTCCGCAAAATCCACCATCCCGCCCACGCCCACCGTCCCCGCACGCGCATCCACATGCACGACTGGCGGCCCCGCCCTTGGCCTCTCCTTCACCCCCACGCGCACACACTCCAGCGCGCGCCCGCCCCCATGGCCGTGGAAGCGCGCGGCGACGTCCGCAACGCGCGCCCAGGGGATGAGGAACGCGGTGTCGAACTCGCCGCACTTGACCGCGAACGCGAGCGTGCGCAGCGCGGGGACGGCCAGCTGCGCGAGGAGCGAGAGCGTGTACGGCACCGCGGAGAGGCGCGCGGTGTGGATGTCGAGCGTGAGCGTGTGCAGCGCGGGGAGGGGGCTGAAGATGGGCGCGGTCCAGTCTGTGCCGCGCGGGGGCGCTGCAGGGGGTACGCGCTTGAGCATGAGGAACGTCAACCGGGGGGTGGGGGACTCACCGGACGCAGACGCGGACTCTCCGAGACCGATGCGCAGCTGCTTCAGGGTAGGCGCGAGTTCGTTCAGCAGCTCCCCGAGTGTAGAGAGCTCTGCCCACGGCACGCGCGTGCACGAAAGGGTGTGCACCGCGCGGTGCAGGTCCTCGGCGACGAGCCAGCTGAGCACCTTGAAGTTGTCGCACCCGCTCGTGAGCTCCAGCACCTCCAGCTGCGGGAGCGCGCCGCCCTTCGCGAGGGGCGCGACCGCGCCGCGCGGGTTCGACTCCCACTCCTGCGTGAACGCGATCGTGAGGCGCTTGAGCCCCGGAAAGGAGAGATACATCTCCGTGAAGACGTCGAACGTCTTGAGCGTGCACGCCCAGAGCGTGAGGTGCGTGACGCCGCGCAGGCGGTTGAAGAAGCCACGCGCGAGGTCCGCGTCGATGGTGAGCAGCGCGAGCTCGAGCTTCGTGAGGTTCGCGAGGCGCGCGGGCATCCAGGGCGGGATGGCGTGCAGCCACGCGTCGAGCGTCGCGCCGTGGAGGCGGTCCATGGAGAAGATGCCGAACGCGCTCTCGATCTCGAGCGTCCGGACGTGGTCCGTGAGTAGGGGGTTGGCGGAGAGGAGGCGCGAGAAGGCGGAGCAGTTTGACCAGTCGATGTAGATGGACCGGAAGAGGTTGTGCTGGGCGCGTGGGAGCCATTGGCGGCTGGTGAGCGCGCAGCTGCGGAGAGTGCGTTTGTCGTCCGCCAGCTGGTCCAGGATATAGTCGCAGAGTTCGGGCGGAAGGGCAGGCGTAGATCCCGCCATGTCTACTTGTGAACGAGTGCTGTAGTCACTTGGTAGGCGCGACCGAGCAGCAATGTTGACCGGACTTGATATGTGTTGAGCTGAGCACTACAGGTCGCAGCCCGAGCCGTCTGACAATGCCGCCCTGGTCTGAGCATCGAATGGCCGAGTGAGAACGAAGAACATGCTGCACTCACCAACTCCTCCCGGCTCTCAACGGAATGTCAGACGTCCGCTGAAGCGTCGCGAGGTCTCGAGGATACCTCTGCGTGAGTGGGGACGTTCGCAGCTCGACGGCGGGCGGTGCAGAGGCAGTGGTGATGGTTGAGAAGGAGGAGGGGATGGAGGGGACGGGATTCGCATGATCAAGGACTCGGAGGAGCCCGAGTCGATCCCACCTTCCCCGCTTCCCCGCTTCACCTGATCGGGCATATGCATCATCCCGCCGTGACGCGCCTTAATTAGCTGTGACACCTCGCCTCAGCGCCCGCTAGGGTCCGTCCCGACTCCGTCCGACGCGTCTTGACTAACGTCGTCCCAACGTCGTCCACGGCAAGCTTGCAAGCATATTCGTCGGACTACTTGATCACTGGCACTCTGCGTTATCGAGTTACATCCCCGGTGTTCGTACAAGGCAACTTATCAGCTGCATGTATAAATACTAGCGTACGTCGAGTGCTTGGCACACACTAGTCTCTCACGAAGCGGCATCCGTCACTCGACCACGTCCTCGTCTCCGACCAGCGCGCGTAAAACGAGCTCCGGCTCATCCCATTGTACCTAGAAAGAGCCAAGAGGTAAGCACATATCCTTAGCGATTCTAGGAAGGAATGCGAGGTCCACGTACGAAGTGGTTCGCGCCCTTGATCAGCACAAACCGCACGTCCCTCGTCGGGCAACCCTTGGCCTTGGCCGCCTCCACTTCTTCCCTCAGGCACATCCCCGCAAATATACAGTCGCACACCGACCGCTCACACGTCACGTTCCGCACCTCCACTTCCCTCCACGCGTCTCCGTTGCTTACGCCGTGCACCTTGTCTGACGAGGGCAAGGCCAGCGCGGCTTCCCGCAAATCCTTCCACAGCCCCACCGCGATTCCCCCATGCAGCAGGAGTGCCTCCGAGCCGCCCGGGGCACCCGGAGGGAGACACAGAACGCGATCGACGTCTTCCGCGGTAAGCGTCAACAGCGTCGAGGGCGGCTCCGGGAGGGGCGTCTTCAGCGCGAGCGTCTCCACCGTGTCCCCGTGCTCGAAATATCCGCTCACCCACTTCGCGAACACGTCCTCGCGCTCCTCGGGCAGAAGCTCGGTGTCGAAGAGCGGGTTGTACAACCTGTTATCTGGATTGGGGTAGCCTAAGAGGCGGAATGGTGGGTCTGTATACAACGCTCAGCTCTAGTTTCTGCGGCTTAGCAGGTGGACGCACCGAGGAAGACCACGCGCTGCATGTAGTGCGCTAGATTTACCTCGCAAGTGGGGAACGAGGGCGCGTGCGCGAGCCACGCCGTCATCCACCCAGCACCCATGGACCAACCAGCGATGACGATCCCGCCCGTGTTGTTCTCGTGGTCCGCAACCGGGACGTCCCCGCTCTCAACAAGGATCTCGAGGAACTCGTACACCTCCCGCGCTTGGGCCTTCATGAACGCCTGGATCTTCTCCTTTGCGGCCGCGAGCGCGTCGGCGTCCTCTGTCGGGCCGGGGGGCTGCGACGGGAGGAGCGCGAGTTCCGTCTCTGTGAACGAGGCGCTCCCGGGGTAGTCGCGGCGGTTCACGAGGATCACGCGTGCGTTGTAAGCTGGCGCCAGGGGGAGGAGCTTCGCGAATATCCCTGGGGTAGTCCAAAAAAGGGCGGTAAGTTCGTAAGCCGTTGGGGAGATTGGGCGAATAGCCGAGACTCACCACTGTGATACGCATACCCATGCAGAATTACGACCGTGGTGTAGTTCATGCTGCCGGCCGGGATGTGCGAGTCTGCGAGGATGTGTAGAGGGCTAGTTCGTATTTCGCGGGATCCCATGGTCAATCGCAGGAGGAAGTACTGTTGCCCGATGGTTGGTTGGGTACCGTGGATCCCAGAGGAACAGCGGTGCTTCGTCCCCTTATAACGCCGCCAGCGTCCGGACATTGGGTTCGGTACGGAAGCAGCCTCTGTCAGCGGGCCTTCATGAGAGCTGGGGTGTCCGTTCGGCCACCCTCGAACTGTATAGCATTCGTTCGGGTGGGGTCGGGAAAGGTCTAAAAGGCTGGGGACAATCGCAGTGCAACCATCAGGCACGGCAGGCATAGAAGCTGCTGCACCCCAAGCCGCGCAGCCATGTAGGGCAGAATCACGTCAGTCCACTAGCAGCGCTGACTAGAGGAGTGCTGTGCTCCTGACCTGATATGTTTTCGTAGCGTGATGTGAAATGTTAGTCAGAGTGGTGCAACAAGGTTAACCTTTGACGTACCAATGGGCTTCCCGTTCCAAATTTGCAACCTTCTTCGAGAACACATGCTTGCACTGACCAATGCGTAAACTATCTCTGGGCTTCCACCATCGATGCCTGTGCAAGTAGCACAATCAAGATATAAGGTGATAGCGACAACAGGCGCAATGCCAGGCTGTCATGAGGCCTCTGTTTGTCCCCACTGACGTTAGGTCGTGCAGCCAGAGGCGGTATACGCGGCCATCATGTGTGAGAAGGCCAGCACTGGCAGAAGCCTTCTCGTCAGTTCGGATACAGACCTAGTGATTTCAGAGCCACCCGATCGAAGCCGCAGCTATATGTTCTGATAAATCCTGTAGAACGAGGGATCCAGTATTCAGCTAAATTTGTCGGCGCTGGCGGCGTGCAGTGGCTGCTTACCAGTAAGTACCTAGTACTAGGTTGGCGTCGGCGTGCTGGTCCCAATTACGCACCCTCTTCCCTAGCTACTTTTCGTCGCCAAATCGAAAATGTATTTACCCGGAAGTGTGAACTTGACATGAGCAGTGTGCGGTGCAATTGAACCCGACGCCAGCGGCGGCACAAGCAAGGTCGTGACAGCGATGGTCGTGCTTGTGACACTTGGCGTTGTAGGCGTCCAAGTTCGTCGCGTCGCATACCAGCTCCTCCTGACTCTTTCCGCTATAATCTGTTACGTCCATCTCAAAGCCAACGTGTTTACGTGTAAGCAGAAAGATTGATGTATCTCATTGACAGCTGAAATGTCAGTCCCAGTTATAAGATCTAGACAAATTTGAAGACCCTCCAACGCCACCCTCAGCTTATCGGAGCATCTTGTCCTCGACCCGACTTGACCACAGACGAAGACAAGGGACTCGAGATGGGGCGACTCTCGCTACTCAAACACATCCTCCTTCCCAAGCAGAGACCGCAGCGCGAGCTCGGGTGCATCCCATTGGACCTGCAGAAGTCGCGTCAACTCTCACCAGCCGTACGAACAACACATATACGCACGAAGTGGTTCGCGCGCCGAATGAGCACAAACCGTACGTTCCGTGTGGAGAGGCCCTTTACTTTCGCATCTTCTAACTCCTGCTTCAGTAGCATCGTCGCCCACAAGACTCCTGCTAAGCTCCATTCGCCAGTCACGCATCGCACCTCCACGTCGCGCCATGCGTCTCCTCCAGCCACCACCTTCTCGTCTTCTGGGTGGTACAACGCGCGTTCGCGCAGATACGCAAACAACCCAAGCCTGATACCCGAATGCACCAGGATCTCATCCGAGCCTCCCGGTTCGCCCACAGGGAGACACGTCATCCGCGCGATCTCCTCGGACGTGAGCGTCGATATTGTCGGCGGCGGGTCTTGTAGCGGGGTCTTCCCCTCGAGCGTATCCGGCGTGCCGCCGTAAGGGAAGTACCCACTCACCCACTTCATGAAGAGCGGCTGCCGATCCTCGGGCGCGATCTCGGGGTCGAGCAGCGGACTGTACAGCGCTGGCTCGGGACGGGGGTAGCCGAGCGCCAGGAAAGGCGAATCTATAAGTGTCATGGGGGCGACGCTGAATAGCGCTTCACAGATTTCAATGATGCGCACATACCGAAGATGACGACGCGTCGCACATAGTCGCTCAGCTTCACCTCTTCCGTGGGGAAAGTCGCGACATGCGCAAGGAGTGCCGTCATCCAGCTACCGCCAAGGGACCACCCCGCGACCACGATCCCGCCCGTGTTCTTCTCGCGGTCCGCCACCACCACATTGCCGCCCCGCACGAGCTCGACCAGCAGGTCGTGCACCTCGTGCGCGCGCTCCTTCATGAACGCCTTCATCTTCTCTCCGGCCGCAGCCACCTGGCCGGCGTCGGCCCATTCCTCCGGGGAGAGATCGGGCAGGAGCGCGCGGTCGTCCTCGGTGTACGGCTTGCTGCCGAGGTAGTCTCGGCGGTTCACGAGGACTATGCGCGCGTTGTGCGGGTGCGCCAGCGGCAGGAGCTTTGTGAAGATACCTGCGAGTGGCCACGTTGGGATCAGTTCACCACACTCTTCCCTTGGACAGGGTGTACTTACCACTGTGCCATGTGAAGCCGTGCAGGATCACGACGGTCGTGAAATCCGTGCTGCCTGCTGGAATACCGGAGTCTTCCAGGACATGGAGCGGGCTGTTCAGCGTGAGTGCCATGGTGGAGTTCAACGAGGGGCTGAGCTGACGACGGGGGTGGCTTCTAGCTTCCCAAATACTGGATGCCGCAGAAGCTTGTGTATGCGCCGCATCAGGCACTACCGGTCCTATATACACTGACCCACGGTGCCCACAACCTGCCGGAACGGCAGCTCGGCCTCCCGGTACGACCAGGGACTTCTACAGGTGTCCTGCTGAGCATCCTAGCTTAACGGCCGATCCTTCCACCATCGTCCGCTGCGAGCGGTTTCGTCAAATGGTGGACAAATGGCACACGGGCTCTCTATGCCCATCAGCCTCGGTAGACCTCCGGCTAGGGTCATCGGTATGAGTAATGATGAACGAGTGCGCACACAGGTCGCCGCGGAGAGCGAGACCTTCGCGCCCAATCTGACTTCGCCTCTCACCATCGACAGGACCACACCTCCGTTTTACCTGTCTATCTCGCACAAGGCAAGGTCGGGATAATGCGCACGGGCGCGACGCCCCAACGGTCGCTCATTATGCACCATTATTTGACCCTGCCAGGGCCCTGTGGAGCTGCTTCGAAGTACTTATACAAGCAGATTGGTATTTCACAACAGCTGAAGTTACATGCTTATCCTCGGTGTCCGCGTAGGTCCGCATCACCCGCAAGACCCGAACGATGGGGCCGACGCCCGACGCACCACCCATTCATTCAAGCAGCCTTCTTCGCCAAGATCGTCTCCTCGATCTCCTTGCACACCGCGTTGAACGCCTTGCCCAAGTACTCGAAGTCCGACACCTTCAGCGAGTCAGCAACGGCCCACACGCAGCGACTCGGAGCGGCAAACAAATCGGGGCGCACCTCGTTGAAGACCTGCGCGCTGGGACGCGTCCACCACGCGCCCGCGTGGAAGTAGTGCGCGCTGTACGTATTGTGCTCGAGCAGGAGCTTGTCCTGGAGCGTGCGCTCGATCTCCTCGAGCTGCGCGGGCGAGTAGAACTCACCGCGCGTCTTTTCTACAGGTAGCGGGAGCTGCACATCCGTCTGTGATGTTCCCGGGAGGAATGTCAGCAGATCGTAGGGTGGCCCCAGCTAGGAGGGGAGGGGCGGGAGGGTGCGCACCATGTGGGCGGTGAGCTCGCCACTCTCGTCAAGGACGCGCGTTCCCATGACCTCTGCGAGCCGCTTCCCGCCGTCGAGTGCGAGCTGGTGGCAGTAGGCGTTGATCGCCTTCTCGCCTCCGAGCCACTCACGGAAGGCGACAGCTAGCAACGATGGCGGTCAACCCTGCGCGCGCTCTCATGCTAGTCAAGGGATGCTCACCGTCGGGTACAGACAGGTATGGAACCACGTCCACGGCCCCCGCCCCTGCACGAGGTAAAGGTCGATTAACTGCATATCCGAAAGGCGAGGAAGAACTTGACGCAGCATACAATCGTGCTGCTCCACGTAGGCGGTGCCCTTCTCCTGTGCCTCTGGGGTCCCGGGAGAGACATAACCATGCGACGTCGGGATGGAGGACTTAATAATGTACTGGTTCCTAGAGGGCCATCAGCACCGAATCATCTGCCTCACAAGGACAGATACTACACACCGCTTGGGGGTATACAGCACTGCACATCCGCGCTTCGCCCATAGCCACTTGTGGCAGTTCGACAGCCAGAAGTCCGGTTTCGCCTCGCTCAAGTTAATCCCATACTGCCCACACCCACACCGTCACCGTAAGCCTCGCCCACATTCGTAACGAACACGCACCTCCTGCCCAGTGCTGTGCGCCGCGTCGATAACGGTCCACACACCCTCCTCGCGCGCGACGCGCACCATCTCCTTCCACGGCAGCGGCGCACCCGGGACCGCCACGATCGCGTCGACGACCGCGACGATCTTGTTCCCCGTCCCGCGCGTGGCCCCATCGTACCCTGGGGAAAGCGGCGGCACGTCCGAGAACCCCGCGCCGGAGTGCTGCTGCTTGACCTCGCGCAGCTTCGCGCGGAAAAGTTCGAGGATCTGTGCATGCGTGAGTGGGAAGGTGTACGTGATGGTAGAGACGGTCGGGCGCGGCTGCTCAGCGCGGTCTGCGAGGTAGCGGATCGTGCTCGCGACGGCGCCGTAGGTCGTCGTGGCTGCGGGGGAACGAGGGCGACACACGCTGCATTAGAACGCGTTCATAGAGTGGATACGGTAGGCAAACGGACATCCGACGATAACATCGCCCTTGCGCCACTCGAAGTTGCGGAGCACTGTGTTCAACGCGTGCGTCGCATTAGGGACGAAGACTACTTCGTCCAATTCAGCCCCGATGAGCTTCGCGACCGTCTCCCTGAGAAGTAATGGCACATAAGCATCACGCTTGAAGAGGGCACTAAAGTACGCTTACCGCGACTTGACGAGCAGAGGCTTGTATGAGATCCGGTGGAACTTGTCCGGGTTCCGCTCGATCTCGTACGTCAAGCGCACCCCGGAATGGACGACGGGCAGCGGCGGTGTACCAAACGCACCCGCTTCAAGCGGATACTCGTCATTGTGCTCACGGCGCTGCTAGAAGCTAGAAACCCACGTACTGTTGTTAAGGTTGACATAGCCTTCGTCCAGAGCGAAGTAGGGCTTGAGCGCGTGCCCGAACGGCGGAGGCGTTGAGCTCGCGTCATACGTGTCTCCGGGGCCTGGTGTTGGGTTAAGAATGGGCATCGTACTAGATGTCTAACGATGATATACTATCAAAATTGCATCTGAAAAGACACAGGCTCACTGCTTACTGTGGTGGTGGTGGTGGTGGTGGTGGTGGTGACAGCTCAAGGTACAAGAAAGCTCTTGCGAACTACTTATGAGCAGTGTCGCGACGGGTGGCAATTTGTGGCCGCACAAGCGGCCCCCGTGCGCGCCACATCAGATACCCCATGGCCCCCAGACCTCTTTCAAGCCGACCTACGGCACCTACAATAATCACTCGTGCCGGTATTTAGGCCTCTGAAACATTAAAACAAATAGAGCCTTCCTTATTGTCGTGTTGAATATACTAACTCATTATCCATCCTGCTCCCTCGGAAATTCTCCGTTCGCTGCACACGGGCTCCTCGGGGGCAGACATGCAGCTAGCCGGCTCTCATCTCCTATCACCTGAGGGTAGACCTTAAACTAGGGTCATCAATACGATTAGTAAGGCGGTAGTAAGTATGCGCACGCGGACCACCGCGAAGAGCGAGGCCGTCGCCACCGTGGCCCATACCCCACTGACACGATTTCTTGCACAGTGCAAGAGTGGGATAATGTGCATGGCCGAGAGCACGATGGTTAAAAGGCCGGGCATCGTTGCTTGACCATGCTAGGACCCTGTGGTATTGTTTCAAAGTACTCATACAAGCAAATTTTGTGTTTCATAACGAGAGGTTGTGTACGTCGCGTCTGCGTCAAGTCAGTACCACTCGCGAAACGAGTGAGATAGGGACGATGCCCGACACCCTACGTACCTTCTATGAGGCTTCCCTTCCTTTCCACTCAATCTGCCTTCTTCGCCAAGATCGTCTCCTTGATCTCCTTGCAAATCGCGTTGAACGCCTTCCCGAGGTACTCGAAGTCCGACACCTACCAACCAACCCGAGCCAGCAGGTCAGCAACAACACGCGGCGCAGCGAGCGGCAGGACTTGGAGACGCACCTCGTTGAAGACCTGCGCGCTGGCGCGCGTCCACCACCCGCCGGCGTGGAAGTAATGGGCGCCGTACGTCTTGTGCTCCAGCAGGAGCTTGCTCTGGAGCGTTCGCTGGATCTCGCCGAGCTGCGCGGGCGAGTAGATCTCACCGCGCGTCTTCTCGACGGGCAACGGGAGCTGCACATTCGGCTATATTATTTTGAAGCAAATAGGTCAGCATTCAGCAAATTGTATAACGGGAACAGCGGGAGGACAGCGACTGGACGCACCATGTGGACGGTGAGTTCACCGCTCTCGTCAAGGACGCGCGTGCCCATGACCTCCGCGAGACGCTTCCCTCCATCGAGGGCGAGCTGGTGGCAGTAGGCGTCGATGGCCTTCTCGCCTCCAAGCCACTCACGGAAGGCGACAGCTGGTTACGATATCGGTTAGCACCGTCTACATCCGTCCGAGCGGTTCAAGGGATGCTTACAGTCAATGACGGACAAGTACGGCACCAGGTCCGTCGTCCCCGTCCCTGCACAAAGTCACGGTTAGCATCTGCACGTCTGGGGTCGAAGAAAATTGCAACGTACATTCGTGCTGCTCCGCGAAGGCGGTCCCCTTCTCCTTTGCCTTTGCGCTCCCAGGTGAGATGTACTCGTGCGACGTCGGGATGGAGGACTTGATGATGTACTGGTTCCTATCGGGCCATCAGCCTTGACTCCCCAAACCAAACGAGCATATTCGCGCACCGCTTAGGCGTGTAGAGCACCGCACACCCCCGCTTCGCCCACAGCCACTTGTGGCAGTTCGACAACCAGAAGTCGGGCTTCGACTCGCTCAAGTTGATGCCATACTCCTGGCCAATGCTGTGCGCAGCGTCGATGACAGTCCACACGCCCTCCTCACGCGCGATGCGCACCATCTCCTTCCACGGCAGCAGTGCGCCCGGGTTCGCTACGATTGCGTCGATGACCGCGACGATCTTGTTCCCCTTCCCCCGTGCGGCCTCGTTGTGCCCTGGGGACAGAGGCGGCACGTCCGTGAACGCGGCACCGTGCTGCTGCTTGACCTCGCGCAGCTTCGCGCTGAAACGCTCGAGGATCTCCGCGTGCGTGAGCGGGAAGGTGTAGGTGATGTCCGAGTACGTTGGGCGCGGCTTCTCGGAGCGGTCGGCGAGGTAGTGGATCGTGTTCGCGACGGCGCCATAGGTCGTCGTAGCTGTGGGGATATTGGTGCGTTAGGGAGCGAAGGGACGAGTGAGGTTGGGAGACGAACAGCCGATGATAACGTCTCCCTCGCGCCATTCGAAGTTGCGGAGAACCGTGTTCAGCGCGTGCGTCGCGTTAGGGACGAGGACCACTTCGTCCAGCTCAGCCCCGATGAGCTTCGCAACGGTCTCCCTGAGCAAGAACGGTAGGTAAGCATCATGATTGGCTGGAGCATCGAAGTGCGCTTACCGCGACTTGACGAGCAGAGGCTTGAAGTTGATCCGGTGGAAGACGTCGGGGTTCCGCTCGATCTGGTACGAGCGGTTTACCCCTGCGTAGATGACGGGGAGCGGCGGCGTGCCATACGAACCTGTTTGGCAAATGTTCGTCAGTGTGCACCTAGCGCTAACCAGAACGCTGCATACCATTGTTGAGGTTGACATAGTCCTCGTCCAGAGCAAAATAGGGCTTGAGCGTGTGTCCGAACGGCGGAGGCTTCGAGCTCGCGTCGTACGTCTCTCCGGGGCCCGGCACCAGGTTAGTAATCGGCATCGTGGATGTCTAACGTTGATATGATCAGCTTTGCTCAGTTTATGACCTTCAATGCCAGTCATCCGCTTACTTCTTAGTGTGTTGGCGCAGATACAGTCAAAGGTGCAAGAACGAGCTAAAAGCAGTGCGGAATTAAGAGGCCGCACGGTGGCGTCGATCGATTGAATCAGTGACTCCGCCGCGGATCGCATAGATGAACACCCCCATGAACTCACACGGATACACAACCGCGCCTTAGACAGGGAAGTGAGATGGCCGACAGGATGAGAGAGTTGCGTATCCACGGGCGGTACTTATACGCAGCGCGATGGCACCCCGTGCGTGACAGCGGCCAATTCGATCCCGCAATACCCGCTACCCGTTGACTCGAGTCCTAGCACACATGCGTGTCCATGGCTTGCGTAATGCCAGAGAAATGACTCCCGCACGCTGCGCCATATTACCATAGAGGCTTACAAATATATGGCGACCTCGCCAGTGGAAGGCTTCTGAAGTTCGCCTGAGAAATGATGCTCCAATTTCCCCGCCGTTACTAGCGAACATAAGCGCCGCTCCGTAGTGAACGTTGTGTTTGCACCGTGCTGGTCAACATGCTACCCCAACCTGCCATGGAGTTCACGTATACCTCTGGCAATTGGTGGCGCAGCTACGTAGGTACGCGTTGCGTCTGATGGGTTCGCCCTATCTGCCTTGTTGCCTGTCAGCACACGGGGGGAGTCAGAGTTCGTCAATAAGTCCGTCTTGGCCAGTCGACCATGTGGTCAAGCGCAGAGTCATGTTTGATTGCGCAACGACGCCTTCACGTACCCTCGTCACAAGTAGTATCGGTCGCCTGGCAGAACGTACCTCGATGTCAATGACAAACCCCCGCACGGGTCAGTTGCGCACTCACCGATATGGCCCATCCCAGGTTCAACCACCCACACCTTCCTGCCCTCTGCCTCCGCATCCGCCTTCGTCTGCGTCGTCGACACCGCTTCCTCCTCCGCCGTCTCATCCTCCTTCGCATGTGCCTCGGGCGCAGTGATATCCCACAGCGCCCAAGACTCCCTGAGGACGGGATCAATCGCGCCGCACACGATGCGCACGCCCGGGAACGCGCGCTGCAGCACGCGCACCCCGCCGCATGCTGCGACGATGAAGGTCACGAAGATGATGTTCTCCTGCGGGACGCCGTGGTCGAGCAGCACGCGGATAGCCATGAACGCCGCGGCGCCCGTGCCGATCTAGGGTGTGGAGTGTGAGCGCGAAGGAAGCGGGGATAGGTTGGGGAGGGCGATGACGCACCTGCGCATCGAGGAGGAAGACAAAGCTGTTGCAAGCAAGGTCGCGTATCCGGATGCACACAGGAAGCATGGCGTGCAGCAGAAGCGGTTCGCCGGTGTGCACCTCGGACTGGATGAGCAGCGAACCGATGCGGATGTCTTGGATGACGCGGCGCAGGCCTTGTTCGAGCGGTCCTCCGCTGCAGTAGGGTCAATACAGAGCACGTGTGGATGGTGAGTCGGCGCGACTTACGATCTTAGTATGGATATTCCACAGACGTGCTGAACGCTAGATTGGAACCCGTGAACCCGTGATGGGAAGGATAGTGTACATACGTCGACAGAAAGCGTCTTCCCGGCGTAGGTTGATTCGATGGGCGTAATGATGTGTTTGTTCTTGAATGGAAGGAACTCCATCGCCTTCTCACTGAGGTAGGTCGATAGTCGGTCTGTGAAGAAGATGAAGTCCTCGCGAGACGTTGACTTATCACGCAGAATCGTGAAAATTCCCTGCATGAAGTTCGGATCAATAAAGGCGGTGAAAAGTCCGTTAAGGGTCCACGAACTCGCAATTGCGGCGTATCTCGCAAGACGGTTAGGTTGGGGAAGTTAAGGGCTGTGGGATCTCCTCCAGGGCTCAAGTCTCGATGGCCAATCCGTGTTAGTTGTTCTCGCAAATATCTTGAACGCTCCTCGATCTTGCGGCGAATGTGTGTAGCAATCAACTCAATTGCTATGGTGTTCTCTGACCCAGGCACAATCTGTGGAATTGCATATAGGTCAATTGCTCGGTTTGAATAAGCAGGATGCGCTTACGATGTTGGCGAAGCGAGACGTGGGTTGTACGAAGTTATCGTATGCCGGCTTCACATAGCGCAGATACCTGTTTCGTCATCAGGAAAACCGTCCTTGATCATTGATGTGCTCTACTCACTGCTCCAAGACGCCGTCCACGCTACGCCCTCGCTCCTTCACATCTCGCCTGATGCGACGAGCGAGCATAAGATCCGAATCGCATTGCACGAAGACCTGTGTTCGGGATATGAGCGACCAGTGGAGAAACATGACAAGACCATACCTTCAAATCGTATAACGACCTTAGCTCTGCGTCGTGCAGCGCAAGAATGCCCTCGACTGCCCTCCAATAATATGAGCACATGTAAGACGGTCTTCCAAGTATCAAAGCCTCACCAATAATGATAGACGCGCCATAAAGATACTTGGTCTCGTCAAGGCGTTGATGCTCTGTGAAGGAATATATGGGGATGTTCGTTTGCTTTCCGGCCTTCAGGTCTGCTAGGCACTATAGATAATTGCCGAGGGTCATACTTCCGTTCATATTTGAAGCTTGGCTGTCTGTGCGGCAGAGCAGTAACATACCGAGGCAAACAATGGCATATCGATAGCGTCTGTCCATATGTGAGTGATATCTTACCTCGCGCGAACTGCGTAAGGGCACGGACCTGGATGGTCGAAGTCATAGCGATTCGCAAACGCAAGTTTGAGGTCATCTGGTGAGTGCCGTCTGTAGAAACTGTCCTGTAGATACATTGGCATCGAAGTAGAAATATCTGGCGAATGAACTGACCTGGGACAGAATAACCACTGTAGGGATAGATCCAAGGGCTTGGACGATGCACCTCGCTACATGCGTCTACGCACGTGCAATGATACATAGACAGGTAATATTATCCCAGTAAGAATCTCGAGGTATTGGACGACGTTGAACTGCAAACCTTGCCGCTCGCAGATCCACCTACGGAGTGATCGGTACGTGAATGGAAAGGAGAACGACGCAGTACTAACCGGCAATGCCTATCACGAATGCGCCAGACAGATGATTTCCGTCTGCACCATACCATGGTGGTCTCCCATGAGATGTGAGGATAGTGTTCTTCTTTGCCTGAAGGAGTACCTCCGACCGCTCCCCGGGACCCACGGTGCTCGTGACCGTCCTGGAGAGAGGAGGCCTTACCGCGACTGGAACCTCCAGTAGCTGCGTCTGCGCACTCTTCTCGACGGAGTCGGTGTTCTGCATGTCTTAAAATACCCAAGAAATAATCAAGAAAGACAGAGCGTGGACGAGGAGATGGAGGTCGGGCTGAGACCTTGGAGCAACGTGAGGGGGAGTGATCGTCTGTGGCTGAAGATGGATTATGGGCGCCTGCTTTCGATCAGGCATCAGATCCAGATCTGCGTACTTCTCGGAGTCAGCTTGAGCAACTCCTCTGCACCCCATCTCTCATCCTCCCGCCATGTCTTGCGGAGACCCCGCCGCCGACGCCGACGCGTTGATGCAACGTAAGTAGAGCACAAGGTGTCCTGCAGGCGTATCTGATTCCCAAGCTTCTCTAGGCCGAAAGAAGTACGATAAGACGAAGATGTGCGTAAAGTGCAAGACAGCCCAAGGAAATCTCGTCATAAGACACGCCGTCTATTGCAAGTTTGTCCTTCATCGTATGCATGACTACGTACAAGCGCTTATACGTTGCGTAACAGAGAGTGCTTCATCCTCCTTGTGGTACATAGGTTTCGCCGAGCACTCGAGCCGGCGGTGAACCCTAAGCCAGATGGTCCCCGACGGACAGCTCTGAAGCCCACAGGCAACTTGCTCGTCGGATTCTCTGGAGGGCTAGGTTCATCCGTACTCCTGGAGCTGGTGCATAGATGCTATGTCGCTCTGGACAAGACGACCATGCCCGCGGACGGAGGAAGCCATCACCCTCGGCACGAGCGTGTATGGAGGAAGGTCACTATATGCTATGTCGAGGTGTGCGACGCTTTCCCCGGAGTGAGTGCTTTTCCAGACTCGATTCCCAATATCAGACTGAAGTCACCGAAGTAGATGAAAGACAGGTCAGACGAGATCGCGCAGTTCGTGAGACGCTACGACGACCTCGAATTTGTCTCTCTCCGAATACAAGACGCCTTCGACCCCTCGTGGTGGGAGAGGACAGGTGGAAAGTCCTTCCTCTCAGAGCTCGGTGTTACTCTCGGAGATGAAGGTGTGTCAACTCACTTCTTCTATCCTGACGTCGTTCCAAATGATTATATGTCTAGCCCTCCTCCTTGGGCCCCTCTCGTCGCAGACAGATCCCCTCGCATCCCTCCGTGCCTACCTCACCTCACTCCCAACACCCACCGCCATAACAAGTTCCATCCAAACTCTCATTCGCCTCCTCCTGCTCCACTCCGCCCTCCAAACCGGCTCCTCGCACCTCGTGCTCGGCACCTCCCTCACCTCCCTCGCCGTCTCGCTCATCTCCGGGGTCGCCCAAGGCGCCGGTTTCAACATCCGCGAGGAGACACAGGAAGACTGGACGCCCGATCCATCCACGCCTCCAGCAGCAGACTCTGCCTCCGCGGACACACAGGTGGCGCGCAAGGACGAGAGCAAGAAAGCACCGCATCAGGGCAAGCGGACGGTGCGCATCGTGCGCCCGCTCAGGGACATTGGGATGAAGGAGTGCGCGGCGTGGGCGTGGTGGGCGGGTGTGCCCATCGTGGGCAAGGAGAAGTGGGGCTGGGCGGGGGCGAAGCCCGGGATCAGCACTCTTACCAAAGGTCTGTTCTCCCTCCCCATGTGTGCAATGAGATGCACTCGCTGATGCTTCGCGCAGCGTTCATTGTCGGCCTTGAGAAAGACTACCCGTCGACGGTGTCTACCATCGTGCGCACCTGCGGCAAGCTCGCACCCAAGGGCGAGGTCTCCGGATCGTGCATCCTCTGCGGCCGGTGCGTAATGCCCCTTCTCTCCACCGAGTCTCTCACCCAACTCACCTTACTTCTATCGCTTCTAGTCCCGCACAGCGCGGCGTCCAAGAGTGGAAGGCCCGCATCTCCATCCGCTCACGCCAGCCACTATCCTCCGACAGCTCGCCAGATCCCCCCGCAGAGCCTACATCCAACGCCGAAGCAGATGCGCTCCTCCCATCGCTTACGCCCTATCTCTGCTACGCCTGCCACACGACGCTTACAAGCAGGAGCGCCCGCCCCGTCCCCTCGCCCTGGGCCGCTGCCGCGGCGCAGTCTCCCATCGTTCCCTTGCCCGTCTGGACCGAGGCCCGACTCTCGTCAGCGCAGGGCAGTGGTGCGGAGGCAACGCACACTCATGAGGAGATAATGCAGACAAGGCGGGTGGGGCAGGACGAGATGAAGGGGATGGTGCAGGAGTTCCTCCTAGACGAATGATCGTTTTTCCAAGTCTGTAGAGTACCGCGGCGGAGTATCGCAAATGTATCCCTAGGTGGAATGGTCCTTCAGCAATGTTGTACTCATCGCGACACACGAGCGTTGCGAGGACCAAAAGGCGTCTCCCAGAGACCGCGCGCCTCTCATCATATATCATATATCTTCGCCGGTACTAGTATGTAAGTAGGTACAGTCCGAAACGTGGAGCTCGGATCCGGCTAGTGCTACAACTCTAGAGTCTACGCTCTACGTAGTCATAAATGCAATGCGGTGTAGTGAAGTGTGCTGGTATATGCAGTCAACTGTCTGTGGCGGGAAGGGAAAGGGAACGGACATCTACAAAACGAGGGCACGATGCGATTAGCGAGGTGAGTAGCGGAAGATGGTCCATGTCCATGTCCGTCCGGGGGTTCCGGAATGATGTCTAGTAATGCACGGTTGGCCTCACTGAAGCCGGCAGGCAGGTATGTGCGGATGGTCTAGTGTCGGGTGTAGTGTTGAGATGCTCAGAGGACGAGGGGTGCGGACTCGGTGCACACGGCCAGGTTCGTGGAGAAGTTGGAACCCGGATAGAACCAGAAGGTGACTGCGATAACGACGTAGAGACCTGCAAAGAAGTTTTGCCTCAATATGCGGACTGGGCGCACAGATCAGAAACAAACGTACAGACGAGGATCACGCCTTCTAGCCAGTTGGACTTGCCGTCGGCGACGACGTACCCCATCGTATGCACAGAGATGTACAACACCTGGCGCGGAGTGACCTTAGCAAATGGTAGGGTAGAAACATGCAACCCAAATAGCTTACGACCGACTCGAACGGATCGAACAAGAGGGCCAGGGGCTTGTCGAGGATCCATCCAAGAATGACCATCGATGGAATGACGAACAAGGCCGTTTGCTGTGATTACAGGGCGGGTAAGTACATTGGTGCCAATGCTTGAGCGACAGCAGGTACGTACGATTGTAGAGCCGACCGCAACGCTGATACTGAGTGTCAGCTGGTCCTTCACAGAGACGTTGATCGCGGTGACACATTCTAACATGCAGGCTGTTAGCTTGGACTCACAGAATGTAAGCCATATGCGATGCTTACCAGCGATAGAGCTGACGGTGGGCAACAAAATCAACCCAATCCACTCCTTACTGATAGTCGGCGACAAATGATCCATAGTGTCCACCAACCACTCCGCGTTGACTGCCACCAGCTACGCCCACCAAAATCAGCATATATGCGCCCCAAAACAGATACTCTCACTCACCGCCGTTACGGACAGCAACAGTAATATGATCAGCACCCAGCTCATCTCCTCCTCGGGAGGTGTCCCCAGCGCGGGGGACGACTGCCACGGCGACGGCCCCGGCCGCCCCGAGATATCGACGTCCGCCATATCCTTCCACTGCCCGCGGTGCGCCATCAGGTCCCCGTCCTGGTAGTACGCCGACAGCACCTCGCTCATCGGGGTGCGCGACCGCCCGCGCGCCTCCCGGCGCCGCCAGCCCTCGTCGTCCGAGTCGAAGGACGAGTCCTCGCCGGAGCCGATGCGCGACATCGGGCTGCTGGCGCGGGAGACGGGGTCCGACCACGAACTCTCGCGCCGCATGTGCTCCTGCTCGGACACAAGGCGTACGGTGGACTCCGGGGGCTGGGAGATGGGGTTCGAAAGCGTTACTTCGGACGTTGCCCCGTTTGGGGACACCAGCGTCGCCCGCGCCCCTGAGCTGCTACCGCTGCTGCTGCCGCCCGGAATGTATGGGCCGCGGCGCACAGATCCCCGTTCGTCGTCGTCGAGTGTCGTCTCGGGGGCTTCGGAAACGGTCACAAACTTCTCTGCGCTCCTCGCTGACTTCGACGGCTTGGAGTATCCTAGGCTGCGCATCGAATGGATCGAGGTACCAGAGCGGATTTTCCGTATAGCGTGAGTGTTTACCAACTGCTCGCGGACGTTGTTGCTCTTCTTGCGGACGCGCGAGGTGACGGCGCGCACGGATTGGGCGACGGGCAGCTTGGCGCTCGGCGCGATCCTGTCCTGGTACAGATGCGTGTGTGACCACAGTTGGAACACCAGATACGACACATAGACTGAAGATTGGTTAGCGACCTTAGTAGTCTGTGCGGACATGTTCCGAGATGCGTACTGAAAAGGAGTACTATGGCTACCTAGAGGGATATCAGCGGAGCACTTAAAATTGCCTAGGGCTGACTTACACCGTGGCTCATCCGAAGGATGTCATCCTTCTGCTCTTTCAGCGAGGTGCCCGCCTCCTGTGCGCTATCCTCCGTGTTGTAGGTCAGAGCGAAATGGAAGGCAGCGGGCAACAAGACGGCTCCCACGCTGATACTGAGCAGCGAGGAGTGAATCTGGGTTGCGGCTAATAAGGGAGCGCCTCAGCCACGGTCGTGGATGGGATGAGATATCACTCACTGGAGTCGAATCCCTGCTCAGAGAACCGAGTACCTCCGGCGAAGAAGCACATGCCGAGAATCAGCACTGAATGCAGAACCGAATCAGTTGTGGATTCCAGTGTGCGCAGTAGGAATGGAACTCACGGAGCTTGCTGAGCATCGCGCCGATGACTGTAAGTGACGTCAGTGCGGGAACCATGCACACGAGTAATGGACCGACGTGAGGACTGGACCACTCGAAGCTCGCACTTGCGCAACGCGATCACCTATCACGCAGTCAGATTAAGCGGTTTTTGACGCTACGGCTGACTTACCGCGACGACCATCTCGATGCTAAACAGGTTCCCGGAAAGTGTTAGTTCAATCTACGCTCTTGGGGGGAAATTTGACCGTTGGCACGCACATGTTACTCTGGAAGATATTTCCTGAGATCAGCCAAGGATGCCTTTCGATTCGCACAGAGAATCCTTACCATGCTGGAATTTAACAGGCCGGTTTTGCTTCCGCCAATTCTGCGCGAGAGCACGCCTGTGGCGACATCATGCAACTGTGAAGAGCCTTGATGAGTATATCTCATAATTGGAACATCCTGTGCAGGATGTGCCATATTTGCAATGCCGCGGGCGTTCGAAACTGCGCGAAGCCGCATATATGGAGCATCGAACCGACCTTGACAAGCGGTATCATGGATAACAAGCATGCTATTGGAGCGTCAGACACGCGCTCGGCTATCGCAGAAAGTGGCACCTACCTGAGAATACGAGGGTCTCTGAGTTATCAGTCGTCGCCTTCAGGATGCCCTGCATGTTCGATGCAAGTCAGTTGAAGGCAATCGCGTGAAACACGTTCATAGGTTGCGCCATACTGACCGCAACCGGGATCAGTAAAATCAGGAGGTTGAGCCCTAAGACAGCTTCCGTTAGATTCCGAAATAGACAGGAATGAACGCTCATACAGGAGTCAAAGATAATGAGACGCCAGCCGTGCCACGGCTTGAGACGGGGTGCCTTCGCGCCGCCGCCCTTGTCGCAGGGCTTGTCCGGATGTTGAGCCTCGAGGTTCGCATGGTTCTCGCCGCTGTGCTTCCAGCCGTGGAAGAGCTTGTGTGCGATCGATTCTCTGGCCTTCTGACGAGGCGGCTCGTGGTTCGGGTTGAGAGCGGCGGTCGAGTTGTAGGATGCGGTGGATGCTCGCGAGGATGCGCGCGAGATCACAGGGAACGGGAGCGGGCGGAGATAGTTTTCGTCCGAAGACGACGGAGATACGCCATGGGGGTAGTGCGCAAGAGGTTCCCGAGTGGCCGAGTGGGAGAGCATAAGAGTTAGTGTGCGGGGGCGGCCAAGAGCTGGATGCCTGGCCTGGCGGGTAGGTATATGCTGTGGAAGGAGTGTGGGGGAGGTCACCGGTGACCGTGGTGGTTCTGGTCAAGCTGCTGCGGGCGGCATAGGGAGAAGCAGTTGGCATGTTTCAAGCCTGCAGCCGTTCCGCTTGCGAAGCTAAACGAGTCCCGCGTAATTTTAGCAGTCATGACGGCTTCGATTCAACCTCCCCGCATGCCTTTTCTGGCACAGCACAGCGCTAGAAGCACAACGTCATCACGCCCCGCACCCGACCTCCCGGGTCACAGCGGGTGATTCCGTGACGGACTGTGACCACCCTCGCCCGTGACCCGGCTCGTCACGCAAACCATCATCGTCCCCGACGTCGCCCTTTGCTCGTTGCAGTCTCCCAAAAACCATGTTCTCCGCCGCCCTCCGCCCCGCCGCCCTCGTCGCCCGCCGCGCCGCCTTCAAGCCCGCCCGCGCGGCCGTCTCCGCGCGTGCGCTCTCCGTCTCTGCGGCGCGTCGCTCCGACCACCCCACCCCTCAAATCTTCGGCGAGGGCGCGAAGCCCGGTGAGACCCCCACCGACGAGAAGCAGGCCACCGGTCTCGAGCGTCTTCAGCTGCTCGGTGCCATCGAGGGCGTTGACGTCTTCGACCTTGCCCCCCTCGACTCGTCCCGCATTGGTACCCTTGCCGACCCTATCAAGGTGTACTCTTTGGTAAGACGCACCGTGAACGCTTGTCATGGTAACTTGAAGGTCTGAACGCGTCGCAGGAACCCGAGCGTATTATCGGATGCACTGGCAGCCCCGCTGAGTCGCATGAGCTCCTCTGGATGAACCTCAACAAGGAGAAGAACCGTCGCTGCCCTGAGTGCGGCTCTGGTACGTCTCCTTTTCTCCTGTGTCGCACTCCCCTTTTGAGCAGTCCTCTCTCCTCAGTCTACGCGCTGGACTACCAGGGGTCTGCGGAGCACGGCCACGAGCACCACTAAGTGCTTCCCCGCATGTTTGCCACGTTGTATACAACCGGCAAGCCCGCGGACAAATTCAATCCCTGTTTCCCCTCGTAGAGCAATTACAGTCTCTCTAATGCTGGACGATGACCGTTCGATGCTTGCCGTCCTTGCAGTTGTGTTGCTCGAAGCCCGCTCGCCCTCGCAAGCAGTCTCCTGACGGGGCGGTCCAGACTAGGCCGAGGCCAGCAGACACCATCGCGCCCCGCACCCAGACATATCCAGGCTCTTGCGCCTATCATCATGCGAGTGGCCGGACCACCATATGTAAAACACCCATACGCTTGATGCAACGCCGCTACTGCACTCCGAGGTATGTCGAACCACTGTCTAATGCACATGCGCACAGTAGATCAGACGTTGCTGTGCGAAGTAGGGTTACCGCTTTGTCCAAGCAGCCGCCTTTCGCTCAATCTCACCGCATGCTCAAAAACGCCCTCACCGTGCGTGATAGCGAGCGCGAAGACATCCCCGCGTTTCGCGACCGCCGACGAGCATGCGGCTTTTCCGAGCATTCCCGCTTTTCGGCGTTTAGCTCTAACATAAGCGCTGTGGTGCGTTCTGGGCCCCCGCACGTCCAATCATAGCAGACATGTTACAGCCATACAGCCATACTAGCCAGTTGCCAGTTGCTGCTTTGTATCTGGTCAATGCCAAGTACTGAGATCCACTTCAAGTCCTCGCAAGCGGCGTATCGCGGCTCTTCGAGAGGTGACTGAAATTCATAGAAAGCACGAGAGGTGCGTGAATTTCAATTCAGGGTGGCATAGAGATTTCTTATGAAACGAACTCAAGCATTGCCAAATTTCAAGTGATGCAAAGCCTTAGATGCATATGCATACCGCATCTCGGTGACCTCGGGTTCCATAGTATTGTCCAGCCATGCAAGGCCGGGATCTCGTAGGAAGTTCGGTCTTCCGCAGTCTCCAAGAGGCAGACCTCTTACATCCTTTTGGAGGCGGGGAGGACGAGTGTGTACAGGGTCCCCCGAGGAAGGGCTTCCAGCACGCGACCTACGCTATTCCCACCCCCACTAAATGCCTCGGCCTACCGGTGGCCAGCAACGGAGGTATGTGAACATCTGTTAATGACAATGCAGAAGCCATGCGTACATGAACTGCGCTGACGCCAAGTTCGGTAGTTTTATACGTTGAGCTGACGCGTTACTTTGCGCGGCGATGTATAGCGTCTCGGAGACCTCGGGCGCCATCGGGGGTATGCATACCATGACATGGGATAGGCGGGGTTAAATCGTGCTCGCTCGAGCTCGTCTGACACCTGCAGTACACGCCTACAACACCAGGCAGATCCTCCGCTTTGATAACCGGCGTCGCCGAAGGACGTCAGCCCCAAGCACGCCCAAGAACAAGAACGTTGGCTTCGACGTTGCCGTTCCAGCCTCGAGGCTCGAATTCTCCTCACAAACGTCGCATAGAGATACGCTGGGCGGCCGCCTGGTGGGACACTCACACAAAATATCTTCGCACGCTGTGGGGTAGCGTAGTCTCCCAGAGGCAGACCTATCACGGTCTACAGGAAGGCGGGGATGACGAGCGTGTAAAGGGGGTAGCGTAGCTCGCGTCGAGCTTCGCGCACAGAAGAGAGCTCGTGGGTGGGACGACGAACAAGACAGGAGACGAACAAGAGATGTAGGGAGGTGCGTTACGACACCTCTTGAAAATTAACACTTGATGAGGAAGTTGGAACCCACAGAAGCACGCACGCTGCCGCGTCCTTTGTTTTAATTTACAACGGAAGATGACCACGACACACGCCGGGCCGCCATATCGCTGCGCCGCGGGCGTAGCATCTCGTAGCACGCGCACCACAACCGCGTCGACCAGGGACCATCAGTGGCCCGCCGCAACGAACAAGACAGGGAATGGCTGGGGTCGGCTGGAGGAACCGTTCCTTACGGCCTTGGTGCCTGGCCCGCGCCGGGGGATGTTAATTATACCTGGGCCCGACGTTCCTCGAAGGTGCGCCCTTCTGGAAGGCGGGAGGGAGCCTGCCACCGCCGGCCTTTACGAACGCGAGGCTCCGAGCGCGTCCACCCGCATGATGACGGCACCGCCGGCAATGTCATTGTTATCTCCTGCCAGGCTGCAAAGCAAAACGCCTATGCTCCGCGCCAAGGCCGCGTTGCGAGGGCATGCTTTCGGTGGCGTACGAACTGAAGCTTGAAGCTTGAACCCCATCGTAAGATGCTCGCGGCGTCCCCATGGGGGTCGTTCGGCGCCGAGCGGGTCTTCGTGCAATCTTCAATTTTGTTGGACGCTCGGATTAACTGACCGCGCACTGTCAAGACAAGCCGCGAAGGATGGGTCTGTGTGAGAGAAGCCGGCGGATGGCAGATTCTGTGGGTGGCAACGGGCGAGTCGCGGTGGCAACAGCGCTCTTGCTCTGAGCGGGCCGGGCGGCAGCCGCGTTCGATAGACGTTTCTGTTCTGATCTCGCGGATTATGCGTCCCACCCGCGGCCAGAGCTCTCAAACAGTCATCCTATGCGAGAACAATGTCTGTGAGAGCCACGCCGGCGGCCTCAGTATGTCCGTCGAATAATATGCAAATTCCTGCAAGGCCAGCGGACGTTTCGGACTGCACATGTACATATGCATACCCTCTCGGTGAGCAAGCCGATCCTCGTGCGCCGGGACTGGATGATCTTCCGGATAATTACAGATGGGGGCTGCCGATGGGCCCTGGCCATCAGGAACGAAACGGCCACACTCTGGGCTGGGTGCGGACCTTGACGTGTGTCGCCAAGCAACGCGAACTCGATCCTACACACCTTCCGCGTTCGGCGTGCCATGCATCATCCACACGGCCCGTTCGCTGGCCCTCCACGGTAATTTACCAGCGATCCCCCCGGGTCGCGGTTGCCGACTATGGGACCCCCCAATCTGATCGTGACACATGCGCGAGCCAGCACGAGTCCCCGGCGGGATAAAAAGGCGAGGGCGCGCGGTCGTCGCCTTCCTCACCTCTTTCTGTCCCCCCTCCCTCCCCGCTCTCTTTCCTTCAGGACCTTGACTGGTTCGTTGAACGGCCCCTTTCTGCCTTCTTCTCGAGACCAGGTGTCATTCCACTTTCTCGTCGGTGCCATCTAGTGCAGCCCGCTTGCTTCCCCTCGTTTGAGCAACATCGTCCACCTGCTAGTCTCGTTCTTTCATCGCTAGTCGACCATGATGTTCTCCAAGTCTCAAGCCGCCCTCGTCGCCCTTTCCATCTTCGCCGCCTCCGAGCAGGCTTTCGCGCGCTACCTGATCCTGGAGCGCGACGGACGGGCCCTCAACTCCCGCTCGTTCGGCCACGAAAACCCGGCCGTCATCCAGAAGCTCGGTGCCGCGTGCCCGGGCCAGGTCTGCGGTAACCTCTCCGGCGCAGCGATCACGCCCCTCCTCGCTGCGCAGCCCGAGTGCTCGCAACAGGACATGGCCGACCAGATCATCGACGCTGCCCAGCAGTTCGACGCGGCCACCAAGGCGAACATGATCGCCCTCGCCATCGAGTACCGCCAGGCGGAGAAGAACACACCTCCCGTAAGTGCCTGATTCGCGCTCCCAACCTCTCCCGCGCGCTTCTAATGACGCGTCGCTTCGCCCATCTAGGACTTCACGACGAACCCGCCCACGCAGCGCAACTCCGTCTTCTGCCAGAAGGCGCCCAAGAACGCAGAGCTCAACGGCTTGGTCCAGGCCCAGGACCCTGCGAACGACCCTAACGTCTTCTTCGACCCCGCCACCGGCAAGTCCGTCCAGAAGGGCTCGCAGGCGAACACCTCGCCCTTCGGTGGTGTCGCGGCTTCTGGCAGCGCAGCCTCTGGCAGCTCGTCCTCCGCGGCTGCTGCTTCCACCGGCAACCTCGCCGTTGCTACCAGCGCCGCGGCCTCGAGCGCCGCTGCCACTGAGCCCTGCGAGGTACGTTTTGGCATATTTGTGCGTAGTCCGGAGCGATGATCGCTGACGCAAATCCAGACCGTTGTCACCGTCACCGTGACTGCCTCCGCTGCTGCTGCTACCTCCTCGGCTGCCGCTGCCACCGCCACCGCTGCTGCGAGCTCGGCCATCGGCGACTTTGGCTCGTGCTCCATCCCCCAGATCGAGTTCGGTGTTGGCTTCGACAACCGCAAGGAGACCAGCTTCGAGCCCGTCGACAAGAGTGCGTAGCATCTCTCCTCGCTGTGCTTGCATTGGTGTACTGACATATGTGCTCCTGCAGCCTCCTTCAACCACGGCTCCGCGCAGAACATCGACATCATCACGCAGTTCATCTGTGATACGCTCACCAACTCGTGCGGTGCCGACGCGACCGCGAAGGCGACGTGCCAGACCGCTCGCACGGCTGCTGACACTGTGACGGCCAAGACCGGTGGCCAGGCCGACGCGTTCAACGCCGTCTTCGGCATCACCACGAAGTTCGCGGACGTCGCCTCCGTCGACGACCAGGGCAACGTCGTCGCCGGCACCGGCTCCGCGACCGCCTCGACCGGCAGCAGCGACAACGCGTCCAGCGGCACCGCTGCGGCTGGCTCGGGTGGCATCGGCGACTTCGGCTCGTGCTCGGTCCCCCAGATTGAGTTCGCCACCGGCTTCGACAACCGCAAGGAGACCAGCTTCCAGCCCGTCGACAAGACCTCGTTCAACCACGGCTCGGCGCAGAACATCGACATCATCACCCAGTTCATCTGCGACACCCTGACGAACAGCTGCGGTGCCGATGCGACCGCCAAGGCGACCTGCCAGACTGCCCGTTCCGCCGCCGACACCGTCACTGCTAAGACCGGTGGCCAGGCCGACGCGTTCAACGCCGTCTTCGGTATCAAGACCAACTTCGCCGCCGTCACCGCCGTCGACGACCAGGGCCGCGCCATCGCTGGCACTGGCTCAGGCTCCACTGCCGCTGCTGCCTCGGCTGCTGCCCCTGCCACCACCGCTGCTGCGACCAAGGCTGCTGCCACCACCGCTGCTGCAACCAAGGCCGCTGCTACCTCCGCTGCTGCCGCCGCCGCCACCTCCGCGGCGGCTGCGTCGACCGCTGGCAACCTCCAGAAGTTCACCGGCGCGCTCGGCGGCGTGACGGCCCCGCCGGTCACCGCGAACGCGGACGGCTCGTTCCAGGTCACGGGCAACTCGTCGTTCAAGGACCTCACGAACGCGACGACGCGCTCGTGCGACGTGCAGCACAACCAGTGCGCGAACGCTGCGAACGCGTCCGGCAACAAGGGCGACCTCACCGTCTCCGCGTGCGGCGACCAGCAGGTGCAGTGCAACGCCGCCAACTAGGCGTCGTCTCCCCGCTCTCCCCCTCCTCTAGAGCGGCGCGTCCTGCTATACCCCTTTGCGGGCGTCCGCCTTCCCCCACACGATGAGATGAGACTTGAATCAAAACACGATCCCGAGGGTCGCTGGCTACTGTACCACCCTGCTCTCCCACCCGTAGCCCGGGCGTGCGCTGCTTTTAGTACTACTCTACTTTCTTTTCTGCCGCGTTATTTTTTTGCGCGCGCCGTAGCACGTACTCGATGCACCTGCTCGACTTTGTACTTGGCACTCCTTACCTACCGGTCTTCAGAAAGAGGCATACCCCAAAACAAACCATATTTTGTCTGCGTGTGATCTTGGACTTGCACAAGGTAGAGTGGCGAAGTGTCAAAGGTACACGTTGTCAAGTCCTCAAGATAAGTCGTCCTCCGGCTTCCTGATTTCATTGAGACGCAGCACTGCATTAGTGCTCGATGTGTATGTCTATGGACCTAACTCCAACGACGCATCCAGTAGATTGGGCTCCTGCTCTTCCGCAGAGTTCTCCCATTGGGTAGTAGACGCTTTACGAGTCGACCGTAGTCGCCCTTCGGCCTTGGGGCGGCGTCCTTGAGATAACCCCACTACACGAGATCATCCAACGCGCGCGGATCTCTCAGGCCCAGGGTAGCCCAGAGATTAGCTCCTGATTTTCGAAACCGGTGCGACGTGTACCACTGCGGTACAACGTAAACCTCCGAGAAAGATGCGTTCAAGCGTTTGTGCGTGTTCAAGCCAGGCACCATAGACCAGCATCACCGCAGCGGTCGGGTTGACTCGAGTCCGCAAGCGTTCGGAGATGGTAGTTGATGCTAGCATAGCTATCTACTACGAGTCTCATATGAACTCGGAACTTGGAAGATCGCTTGACGCCGCCTGCATCGTGTGCTCTGCTGCGGACGGACTCGTCGTACGTGGTCCACTATGGTAAAAGCAACCTGTAAATAAATTAGCTGCGTACGCTGCGAGTCTGTCAAAAAGGAACCTAATCGTCGAACTGACTGCTAACTTGAGTGTCTGCGGCGCAGGTGAGAAGTTGGAAAACCTACGGAGGTCCTGCGCACCGGGGGTCTGGCGATGATTGCTAGCAAGTGACGGACCGAGTGCAAGCTCATGAGCAACACGAGAGCGAGCCCACTAAACAAGCATCATACCATCGGGTCGACGTTGAGAGGCGGGTGGTGTGTGCTATTCACGAGCGACTGTACGTACCTACAAACAGATCCTACTGGTACAAGTAAATAAACTATAGTCGATAGCCCACAGCGAAAGCAAAACGAGGGTGCACTCTAAACCAAAAACTAAGGCGCGACGGGTCCGCCCGGGATGTACGGTAAGATCGTCCCCTCCCCTCCCCTGCTACTCCCTTTGCCTATGTACATATGTACCAATCTCCCTCCTCGAAGACCCACCGTCTACAGCGACGGCAGCAGCGAGCTCACGCGGTCCGTTGGGCCTCCTCCTTAGCTCGCGCAGCTTCCGCCTTCGCGCGCTCTGCATCCCGCTTCGCCCGCGCGGCGATACGCTCCGCCTCCCATCGCTCGAGCTCCGCCTTGAGCTTCGTGACGCGCACCTCGTGCACCGGGTGGGTCTCGCCCATCCACCTGCGCGGGAGCGAGAGCCCCTGAGCTTCGACCGCGTCGGCCTCGGCGCGTGCGGGCGAGCACTCCGCCGTCTTTGGGGTGTCATGGCGAGCTTCCCAGAAACGGGCAGCTTCGCGCGGGTCAAAGCCTGCATGAGCGAGTATCCTGATGACAAAAGGTTAGTGGAAAGAAGGAGGACGAGTAGGGCGAAGCGGTTGACGCACCTTGCGGAGACGACGTCCGCTTCGATCTCTTGCTTCTGGCTGGTGCAGTACTCGGACAGCTGCGAGAACTCGCCTGCGCTGGCCTTGCCCACACCCGCTAGGGCATCGTTGATGAACGGGCCGACTGTGGTGGCCTATGAGCAACGCATATATGCAGTAAGGACGAGGAGAACTTACATAGCATTGTTACGGGGAAGAGGAATGCACGGACCGCGTCGGTCACGATCGACAGCACGCTAGGCCACACAATGGACCCGGAGGAAAGCGTCTCAATATGATGAGAAAGCACCAGATGTGCAAGCTCATGCGCGAGGAGCGTCGCCAGCTCTGCCGTCTGCTCTTCTGTGGGCACAGGGTGCGGCGGCGCCCTCGGCCCCAACCCGAAGAGCTGCGAAAGCCACGACTGCGGCTCGGATTGCGGCGCTGGGGCCTGATTTCGCGACAGCACCTCGTCGAGGAACCCAGAGAAGACGACGATCCCGCCTCCCCCGTCCGGCCCAAACCCGTACGAGAACGCGTTGCTTGAGCTCGGCTTATCGATGACAAGCAGCGAGTACGGCGGGCCCGCGATAACGTGGGGCAGCGGCGCGACCGTGCGCGCGCACGTCATCTCCGCGAGGCGGCGCAGATACTCGCTCCCGCGCGGACGCGGGCGCAGGGGATACTCTGCAGGCGGCGGTAGGGGGATGTCGTCCGGGCCGCAGTCGATCCAGTGGCCGCACAGCTCGTCTTCGTGCTGCAGCACGGGGATCGCGCCCTCTAGCCGGCGCAGCGTGTCCCGTATCCAGTTGAGGCGCCAGTCGCTGGGGGGGATGATGTTGGGCGCGCCGTCGACGGAGAGGATCTCGCCCACGGCGCGGTACCAGCCCGGGCCTGCGAGCTGATTGGCGATGTCCTCCTCTTCCTCTGGGGAGAGCAGGATGATCCTCCACCTGTCAGGGCGATGGGGCATCAGGCGCGCGCTCCGCGGGGACGGGGACCGGGTACCCACTCACCTGCCCGTTAGGGGTGTGCGCTCCAAGCTGGCGATAATGGTCGCCCAGAAGATGATGATGGGGACGAAGATGAGGATGTGGAAGAGCACCGTGTTGCGGCGGATTTTGCCCAGCATCTCCTCCCGCTTCTCGACGAGCTCGGGTATCTTGTGTTCGTCCGCGACGCGTATGAGCTTCTTCGAGCGCAGGTTGCCCAGCAGGAGGATGGGCACGAACGTGAGCCCTATCCGGGCAGCCATTCGCGCGACTTCGAGTGCTGTAGAGGTCTTGGGGTCGATGAAGCATACGGGAGGTCAGTTCTGGGTCCAAACCGCAGGGGCTTGGGACAGCACAATGCTCACTTTAAGCAGCCCAGCGAGCAGGGGTAGAGGACTGAGTTCATTTCTTCGTGTCGAGTGGAACGTTCGCGCTGTACCCAACGCTAGTAAAGGAGTGAGACCTAGCGTCCGGCAAGAGGTTGTGGGCCGCGCGAGGAGTAGCGTGTCGAAGCCGCGACCAGCAAGGTGTGATGTCCGTGTCGTTCGGGGTGGTCCATATACTGTGGGAGGTGTCACAATGGCGCGACGACGAGCAGATAGAGGAGGTTTGGGGACGAAGGAGGGGGTATGGGAGCTGGTAGAGGCATGCCTAGCCCATTCTGGCAGACCAAGCGGTGAGGAGGAGCGGGGAGCAGGGGGAGGGGTCGCGCGTAGAACTGACCGCAACATCGTACATTGTAGAGCGCATGCAAGGCGGGACGGGCGTAGAAGAGCGCGTATGGCCCCTGGGTAGCGGACCCGATGTGCGGGGACGAGAGCATCGCTGCCCACTCGATCTCCGACTCACCCTGCCAGATAGACGCGCCAGCCAGTGCTGTGTCGGCATCTCGATTATCTCAGCCGCTCTCGTAACGCCCTCCGCTCCGGCCGTTCGGCTAATGCTCACAAATACCACACAGGGTCTCCGAGTCTCACTGTCCACGCCAGTCTTTGCAGCGAGCGTACTGTACATTCACATCCAAGCATTCTCTGGTATACATTCACGAGATAAACGTCGCCTCGTTGTACATCGTGCCCACGACCTCCAGTGCATCAGATACACCCGGGATGATCCCAGCAGGGAGATTGACGTGAAGCGTCGAGGGATTCTGCCACTGCGATCAAATGATTGTCAGCAAGCAGCATCTCAATGAACCCATTGGGGGAACATACCTGGTAGATGTATGGCTTCGTGCCCGCGACATAGTTCACCATCGTCTTGATCACGTACGGGATCTCCGCCAACACGTCGACCTTCTCAACGAGGCCGCTGTACGCATCAGGCGTCCCAAGGTCAACGATGGCAGTCGCATCCACGGCGCCCGGCGCGTCGGGCAAGATGGACGGCGCAGCCCAGCGGAACGTCACCTCCGTCGGTGCCTCGTACCCAGTGTCCACATCGTGCGCCTTCTTCGAGTGGAAAACCCGCGAGATGATACCACCGCTCGGCGCGTAGTCCTCATCGGGCCACTTGGTCTCCGCCGTGACGGCCGCGAGCTTCCCGCCCAACACGAGCCCACCAACGCTGGCAATCACGAAGCCCGAGCCGTTGCCCTTGCGGCCGTACGCCTCCGTAGTCGTGAAGTCCATCTGGACCGCGGACACACCGCCGTGCTCCTCGCTATGGAAGAGCGCGAAGTTCCACCGCGCCGCGACGAGGTTGGGGCGCATGCCCTGGATCGCGTGCACGAACATGCCCGGGCCCTTGACGCTGATCGCCTGGCCCTTGTGCACGATCATGCCCGTCGCCTGCGTGCGCGGCCAGAAGCGGTGCACGACGTACCCCTCTGCGCTCTTCGGGTCGGGACCGAAGTATGAGAAGCCGCCGTTGGGGCCCGCGCCGACCTTGAAGCCAGGGATGGACGCGGCGCGCGCGATGTCGAGCGTGATCTGCAGATCGTCGCCGAGGTTCGCGGTGAGCATGTACGACTCGGGCGTGTCCGAGCCCGGCTTCGGCTTGTACGTGATCGAGAACTCGTCTGCCTTGCTCGACCGCTTGTCGAGCCCGGGCGGGGGCGTCACGAAGTTGGAGACGTTCACGGACTTCCACGTCCGCTCCTTCGTATTCGGGTTGAAGATCTTGCAGGTAAACTGAATGGTCGGGTACCACACGCTACAGGAGCCAGTCAGGCGCCAGCGATTCCGTAACATCAAGACAGCACTCACCCGACCGAGGAGTGTATAACCTGACACATTATGGACGTCCCGTCCTCCAGGAAATGATAGAAGGTCTGCGTCTCAACCGCGAAGCCGCCCGGGCATGCCCACTCCGTGTCCTTCGGCTCTAGCTCGCCAAAGAGCTCCTCGGGCTTGTATGCCGACGAGACAGGGTGGAAGTTGGGTGCATTGGGGTCGACGGGGGGCGCGGTGCTATGGGAATGTGAGGAGTGCCACGCATGCGGACGCAGGCGCGACTCACGAGAAAAAGGAGGAGAACATGGTGGTTGCAAGTCGAGCTGGAGCCGCGACTCTCCGTGGTGGCCTCCGTTGCTTATAGCATTACGCTTGCCGACTCACGTAATAAGCTAATGACTGCTCACCGTCCCGATATGGTAATCCACGCGAGGCTCACTCTTACCGCCACGACATTCTCCAGCTTTGAATCGATCACGGGTGGCTGCGATCCCTGCGAAGACCGCAGGGTGTGAGACAAGGTCAGAGTGTCCTGCGGATTCCAGTCAAGAGGTACGGGGACCCTCGCAGCCTGATCGCCCCCGCAGCTCACACAGGCAGACCACGTTGCCCATCCCGAATTTTGCAGGAAACCACGCCTGCGGCGCGAGCGCACGAGGCAGGTCACCGATCTCCCGCACGGTATATGTGCGGACGTCTAGACTCTACGTTTTGCAACAGGATCGCAAATGCCTCCGCAACTGTAGTCTAGTCTCAGTACGATACACGCCCCAAACTACAGTTACTGGCCAGTTCAAACGAGCTAGCTAACCACCTACACGTAGAAGGGCAGCGCACCACTCATGTATCAAGGTTAACAATTTTCCAACGTCAGTATAGTACACTAGTACTGCGACCTGCGGGTAGATGAACAGTATGTCTCTCGGTTCATAACGTTCGCTCTAGACACTGAACGCATTCCAGAGCTAGCGAAGGCCATATACAGTTCGATCTGTTATCCTACGTGAGACTACGCTCTCTCACCATGCCAGCTGGGTTCTCCACTTGCTGCGCAGCCTTGAGTCCCCACGGTTCGAACGGGTCCACCCACGACAGAAGCACAATTCAGGCGGCCCAGGGACGACTGAGAGTCGTAGTAGGCCATTGCCAAAGCCAGAGAGTACATTACAGCTTTTACATGGACGAGTCCGACAATCGTCCCCCTCTAATACCCCGGCAGGCCCGCACGCGCCTTCAACTTCACCGGCTCCCACTGACACTTGCGCAGGCTCGCCCCATCGCGTTCTGAGTCGTCCTCGCGCTGATGGTGGCCGTGCGGGCGGCGATACACTTCCTTCACGCCGAACTCGTCCTCGTCCTCCTCGTATGCGACACTGGAGTTATGCTGGATCGCGACGACGACAGGCTGCTTGGATGCCGCGGCTGTCGTGATGCGCGTGATGCTAGAAAGGCGCGGGAACGTGACGTGCCCAATGCACTCCGCTTGTATGCGCAGGCTCTCGCGCGCGTTCAGCGTGGCCAGGAGGGAGACGGAGTATACTGAGACGGAGAGATGCTGCGTGAGATGCTGCACGCTGGAATGATGAATATGCGACTTACGGCGGGCGCCGATGTAGTAGAACATCACATAGACGGATGTCGTGGGCATGATGATGACCTGTAGTGTACACGTTAGGCCCGACGCAAGCGTGCGTATTTCAAGAGTAGCACACGGTGATCAGAGATACGACCGCGAAGAAGCTACTCGCTGCAACATTAACGTAAATTCCTTCAAATTCGAAGTGTGCTTACCTGGTGAGGGCGCCTGTATTGATCGTGTATAGTACCTGAGAAGAATCAGCATCACGAGGGAGCGCAGGGTGTTGGTGAGTTCGCACCAGCTTGTTGATGAGCCGGTTGGCGCTGCGCGGCGTGCAGCATCAGGATATAGGTTACGCCAGCCTTGGAGGGAAAGCTCACCCGACGGAACCTGTGCGGGACAAGGCCAGGAGCGTGACGAGCGTGGCAGACAACAGAACATCTGTTGATGCCGTGACCGAACTGAGAGCGATGTCAAAATTCTACGATCGACAGGAATGTCAGAATATCCGACGAGCCCGTTCGACGAGGCACATACCGTGAGCCCTATGAAGTCGAGTACGTTCTTCGTCATGAGGCTACGAACATACGTCCAGGATGAGCGCTCGATACTTCTGATAGTATATTTGAGGAATCCTCGCCTCTTCATGAAAAGGGCTACATGCGGAGTGGTAGGCCAAACGATCAGAAGTGCAGCTCCACTGGTTGATTTGACACTCACTAAAAGCAAGTCCTATGTGCCGCCGCACATGTTAGTGATGAAGTACAACTACGGCAGCCAAGAACGTACCAAAGTCTGCGCAGATAAAGATGACCTAGAGATACTGTTAGGGTTCTCTTCTATACAGTGGGCCTAGAGGTCGTACTAGCAACGCTGCAAGATATCGATTCTGGCTGACTGGAAGTGTCCGAAAATCGTAAGACGCAGATCTCTCTACAAGCAAGATTGTTACGAACGTGTCCATATGCGGTACGAGTAGAAGCTGCCATGAAGGGGTATCAGTGAGAGGGAAGCCGTATAGTGAAGGAAGTGCACGGACGATTGTATCGTGACAATAGCGCAAGCCTGTGAATCCGCGAGTTATAAGTTCCCGTCATAGGGAGAGCAGACTATCAAACAAGGACTCACATTACACAGCAACTGCGCCTGATGAGATAAAACAATCAGCGTATATGGACACTAGAAGCCATATCTAGACATACGCTTGATTCCCTACAACGAGCTCACTTGAGACTCGAATGCCGAAAGCCTCATAGAGGGATGCTCACCACGGCAGTAGAGTCAGGCCCATCAGTTTCAAATCCTTCATCACAAGGTAGCTCCACACTGTTCGCCACCCTCGTCAACTTATCCGGTCCGATGGGAGACACAGACACGGTAACGCACTTGTAGCGGTATAAAGTAGCAGGTGAAATGCGTCATAACTCCAGACGAGGGCCACCTATCCATGGGTATGTGAGTCATTGCCGACAGAAAACATGGTTTGTATGGTCGCTCACCAGCATCTTCAGAAACCTTCGGTCTCGGGGGTAATGCCTATAATACCACCCCACCTGAGCGGTAGCAACTGCATACCGAGTGTTAGCTCCACCCCTAGCTCAGGGGAGAAAATAGTCGACGTACCTCCGAAGAGACTGCTCCAAGCGTCCGGTAAGCCTCGTGGACAGCTTTAGCATTCTATCACATACCTCGCCGACACCGCCAGCCCTATGAGAGTTACACCTATCCTGTAAAATATCCAGGTAAGTGAGTATGCAAACAGTCTGACAAACGTGGCACATACGTGACGTCAAAGAAAGCAAATGGGTCCACCATGATAGCCATCTTAACCGCGCAGGGCCAATGCTGCTGGAGTGCAGCGCCGCGCGAAAAGGGACGGGGAAGGTGGGGCTGGGCTTCTCAGCAGGCACTCGCGCCCCCCACACAGACCTGGACGTCTTTATGTTCCACGCCGGATGCTGAAGGCGGCTAGCCTTCGATTTCTAGTGCGTCAGCATGGGAGCGAGACAACATGGCGGCGCTTGCCGAGTCCTACGAATACAACCACTCGGACCCGAGGGCGGGGACCCCGTCCGGCGATTTGAGGTCCTGGTCTCTCGCGACCCGCGGATGTTGCGAAACGGAGCGGAAAGCCTCATGTGGCCAGGTTCAGGAACTGCCGATTATGCGACGTCTTCTGCAGCTCCGCCCGGGGCGTAATGCTGCATCCTGCGAAATCACGTCAAAGGGTGGAAGGTTGGCCTTACAGACTCGTTAGGGCTCCAGGCCCTCTCGTAAGAAGTCGATGTGCGTATCCACGAGGTAATCTGAAGAGATGCATATATCAACTCGCATCCAGTTCACGGCTCCCCCCGCATTCCGCCTTGCTTCGCATGGTACTGCGCGCTCGCAGGCAGACCCCTGGTTGCCTGGATTCCAGAGTGAACAATGCGGCATTTCTGCCCACATGAACAGCCAAGAAGCAACCAGACTGAATGCGGTGTGTTTACGCAGGTGCTACGTAAGCAAGAACTTCCGTTGATTGGGTCGAGAAAGTATCCATATGGACGGGCTCGGGGGAACTGTGGGATTAAGTGGCGGTCAGACGACCGTCAAGTGCGACAATGCAGCCTTACCAGGTTGCAATATCATGAAGTTTTTTATGTGGGTGGCCTGATGTTTATGACATATGTCTCGGGGTGGTGAAGACACTAAAGAAGACGTCGCAGCCGACAGCACGCAAAGTTCAGACAGTCTGTGGACCATGGTCAGAGGAGACAACCTGTAGCGAGCGGCGCTTATGGATGTGAACTCAATTCAGTCCGACTCCTCGCCATTGTGGCGCCGTCGCGAACTTCTGCTTCCTCACCATCACTCAGCTCGCTCAGCCCTAGGCCTGCTGGTCTATTTTGATTGTTATAGAGGGCGAAGTACGATGGTCACCACCGCGCGTCAAGAACTTGCTGGGCGTTCAACTGAACGCGCGCAGTCGTCGACCTCAGGCTCGCTTCTAAACTCCCTCTCTCCCGTTCTGTTACAATCGTGATGATACATGGATTGATTCTACAGAAAAACAGCTTCCCAACACGCGCCAAGCGTACGCGTCCATGCGAAGTTTATCCGTCCAACTTCCGACCGCCAGGCTACTACACGCCAACTCCGCCATTACGAACATTGTAATCCGAGCCGGTCAAGGCCGACATCACTGGGGTAGAGAGAACATCGGCGCGGCTCTGCGACGCCGTCTCGTTCGTCCGCCGAGTCTTCTCCAGGAACAGGAAGGAGATGACGACGGTGTCGCGAATCTGCACCGCGCGGTCTGTGAGGGCGAGCGTGGCGGGAGTGGTCGTGCCCGACGCGCGGTCCACACGAGACTTGACAAAGCGCGCCATGGGCTCCTTGAAGTCGTCGTCTTCGGAAAACAGCTGTATGCGAGGCGGGATGAGTGTGCACTCGGATATAGCTGGTGCACGCAGTTACGGACCTCAAGAGTACGCCCGGGGGCGTTGCCGCGCCACTTGTAGTTGTGCCCGGTGTCGTCCTTGAACGTCACGTCACTGCAAGAACAGGTGAGTCCCTTGAACAGACACTCTTCGCCACTCGTGGCACTCACTCCTTGAGGTAGAAGGGCACCACGCTCGTATGGAGCCAGTCGCGTATGGAGACGGGACTCTTGCTCCCCAACGTCACCTTGTCGGGGAGGACATCCCGCCATTCCAGCGACGCCAGGATCTTCCCGTCCGCATTCTGAACATGCGTGATAGTGGCCTTTCCATGCTCGGTATGGGCTGTGTAAAGCGCCTTGCCGTCGGGGTCCAGGACGGCCGTGTTAGACGGGTTGTCCGGAGAGAGGGTGAGTGCGAGAGCAATTGAGGCTGACATGTTGGAGTTTCAAGTTGACGGTCTTCAGAGGGATCCTCTGAGTTCTTATACAAGCACGCAAGAGTGGCGGTCCAACGCGCCCGTGAACCACGCATGGTGCATAGGCAGATGCGATCCGCCCCGACGTCGAGGTGAACGTGCTGCGCAGTGCGCCACTGTCAACGCACACTGTGCGGGGCACCCGATATTGCGATCATGGGGTGCCATCCTGTACCTAACCACAAAACGCCCCCGACTCGATCGCGCCGCCAGCTAGCTGCATGACGTACGGATCCTTCGACGGCCTGGCGGTAGCACGGTACCGGGAGGTTACCTGGGAGTCTCCATCCGCAGTTTGCGCAGTCGGGGCCGTATGCCTCTTCCGCCCGGAGCATGCTGGTGGCAGCCTTGTTGGCTCCTCCGCGAACTCACGCATATATTGCGATCGGTACTCGTAATCAATCAGGGGCCAGTAGCGCGGATTAGCTGCATCGAGCGGCCGCCCAGTGACTCTGAAGTTGTCGACCACGTTGGCCGGCGCCAAGACACATGTAGTGTAGCAAGCTAGCAATATGTGCTAGGTTGGGCTGCTCGTGCGCAGGTTGTATTGAAGTGCTGGAGCATGGCTAGCACGACACGGAAACAAATATTTGTTGACGACTTTACCAAATAGTCATGCGTTGATGCGGAATCGAACCGGCGACCTGCATCTTATGGCTGATCTAACCAGGCTAAGCCCGGGCCAAAAGGGTCAATCGAGTCAATGACCTTTCACTTCATTGGGTGGATTAAGTCACGATCAAGGTCAGAATAGGGCAAAGTCGACCCCTCTACATCAGGATCAAAAAGGAAACGTCATGCTTTTATATTGAAGTTGCCATAAAAGGATATAAAAGGGCAAAATAATCCCTCGAATCGGGATCGAACCAATGACCTTGGGATGACCGGGGGTAACCATTACAGTCCCACGCTCTTCCAACTGAGCTATCGAGGGATGTTAACAGTACCAAAGCAAGTATACCTGTTAGGCTGCAGGGGGTAACGCACGTGCGCTAGTAGTGTTCTTTACAGAATATTCTGTAAACGGCGATCGGGACTGCATCATATAGCTGCCACCTTGAATGCGGGGTAAGCCTCCTCAACTTGGTGTACATGTAGTGTGCCTCCCAAGTTTGCGTTCGCGCCCAGGACACTGCCCGAGCGCAGCGATAAACGATTGGGGAACCCCACGACGAATGAAACACGAGAAGCGAACTACATATTCGGCTATAAATGCTTGAGGGCGATCATGGTACGAGAGGCCACTGAGGTGGCACTTGCCGAGCCCAATATAGCGGTGACCCCACCCAGAGCCCGCACCGTTATTCGTGAGAACGGACGCGCCCTGGCTCCCCAAAAACCCCACCTGGCCCCCTATATTCCACCCGCACTCCCACCGTTTCCATACTCACCCACCACATACACACCCGCCCCGCCGCCCTCCCCGTCCGCATCCACCACCACCAGCAACGATGTCGACCGCCTTCCGCGCCCTCTCGAAACACGCCCGCTCCCTCTCGCACGCCACGCGCAGCGTCCCTAGCACATCGCGCGCGTTCCACTCACCCTTCGCCGTGCTCTCGACCACCGCACCGTCCCCCCTGACGGCCCCGCCCGCGTCCACATCCACCGCGCGCGGCATTTACGAGAAGCACTTCGACTACTCGCCCGACGGCGTCCTCGGCTCCGTCGGGCACCGCACCTACGTCGTCTCCGAGCCCGACCCGTCGAACACCCCATACCAGGTCCCCTCTGGGGCATACCCGACCTCCACCCCGTACCAGAACTACACACGCACGGAGGCGCCGGTTCCCCAGGGCGCACAGTTCGCGTCGACCGCGTCCGGTTTCGCGCATCCCCTTACGCAGAGGCTACCCCGGAATGACTCGGGCGTTGGTGAGAGCGGTGCGATTCGCCACCGGGAGGCTCCAGGGGAGATGCACGCGCGCGGCGGGAGCTATGGCGGACAGGGTCTCCAGGACGCGAAGAGCACGCAGAAGGGGACTGGGGAGCTGCCGGACGTGAACCCGCCGCCGCTCTTCGAGCACGCGGAGAAGTTCTCCAAGCTCGGCGTCGACAACGCCTGGAAGGAGCGGAAGTGAGCGGCTGCTTAACTTATCATTCGCGCTGTCGTTGCCGAGGGATATCGGTCTAGGAAGGGGTTCACGAGAGAAGGATGTTCATAATCGCAGGTCTCTCCGCTGTTTGCACTGTGTCTGTATATGCTCCCGCACGAAGAGTTGTTAGTTGTACGAGTATGCTGTTGTCACGACGAGCACGATAGGCCGTTCATAATCCATAGACTGTACATTCTTGCCTCGACGTTTCTTGGTCCGTGCGTGCCCGTCGACGACCGAGGCTTGGCTGCGCTGGTTGGCGATTGAATGGAGCTGTCCGTGGCGGCGTTCCGCGGCGTCGAGACGCGTCCTGGCCCAGCGCGTCGCGCTCCGGATTCGTCCACAACGTCACCTCCGCATCAGTCACGCGTTCTCCGGCCCGAAGAACACGGCCCGGCAACCACCACCGCGCTCAAGCGTGTCGCCAACAGACGACGATCTCTCAGTCCGCCTTGGTGTCGTATGAACAGCTAGGAGGAGCCCGAGGTCCCCATATGCACAGAATATCTCACCGAAAATCCGCGAGGCTTCCAAAGCACTCAAGACGAAAGACTTGTTCTAGGCCGTCGCACTCGCCATGAACTGAAGTCATGATCGTCCTTCAAGCTTCAAGCCTCACTTGCAGTCTAAGCAACGCGAGTGGAGGCATAGAAAACCCCGCGGTGATATACAGTAATTCATCGGCTTATTGCAAGGGGTGTACGACTCACGACTCGGAGTTTCTATGCAACAGGCCAATTGAAAAACTCAACGAGTATGGTCTATGGGCACTCCCAAATGACCAAAACTACCTATAACTTCAAGTTTCACGCACGACAGGCTGGATAGTATGCAAGATGTCGCACACAGCAAGACTAGGCCGCTCTCTGCAGTGGTTCGTGGTCGACATGATTTACTTGGCGAACAAGATTGATGCTAATGCAGCATAGCCAGAAACTCACAATTTGATTTGGTGCTGTATGCGCTCTCGTCTGAGCTTCGAGGCTCCGAGCCGCTTTCACTGTGGCAGCAACGCGCCGGGGACTAGTGGTCTGGCGAGTGGGGGCCGCGCCTGCCGACAGGTGGGGCTGATGTACGAGCCTGGGATTGGCCATTCGTGCAGACGATGAACATGCATATGCCGTCGCTAACGTCAACGTCCCAAACACTAGGGCCAGTACCAGCGGCGTGAGCACGTGAAGTCCCATAAGAAAAGCAGCGAGAAGATCGTCTCAAGTTCGCTGGCTCTTTGCTACCGCATGCCGGTTTGGTCAGTTTTCTCCTCCAGCACTGGCATCCTCAGCTCACATGGTCGCTCTCACTTGACCGAGTCGTATGCAAAGCCGTCTCCCATACATGCCAGCGCAGACCACCGTAGCCGCTCCACTACCGCTGGCGGCCGCAATACCGAAGATTTATACCGCGCCCGACTCGCGCTCAAGCTCCTCCCCGCCCTCCCATGGAGATCGTCGTCGTTCCCCACGTCCATCTGACCAACATGTATATTTACAAGAGGAAAGCGTGACGTCCTGCTTGCTCTGTACGGGAAGTACCCTCCTATCGCCAGCCTCCGAAATGGGGGCACGCTCCTACCGTCGAACACCCGAACCACAACGATTGCCTTCTCCGGAAGTTCGGGAGCCTACATTCCGTTACACATAGCGCAGATCCCGGACAACAATTCGACACCCTCGGGGCTTCGTTGCATACTCCTCGTGCTCTTCTCCGTGTTGATGGCTTGGCACCGCACGTTGAGCCCCTCGGACCGGGCTCTATCGACTCTTAACCATCGCGCGCATAGCTCGGTGAGTGATATCGGCATATTGGAGACATCAGGAAGCCTCTAACATACCGTTCAACGGATGGACGGATACTCTTCGGACCCAGCGGCCCTTCTACCTGCTCCTCGTCCGGGGGTTGCCTGTACAGCGCAACACGCGATATTTATAGCCGCGGGGCCCCGAGGCTCGTGCATACCTTAATCGTCGGTTTCTCCTCGGGCTGGGCGAACATCAGCAGTCCACCGACGTACGCACAGAAGCGGTGTTGTAGCCGCTGTGCGTCCTTCCGTGCACTCGGATACACTTCGGCAAGCCGCACCGCTGTCTCTTGAACGCCTTCCACAATGCTTCGCGCTGGGCGTCTCTGCCAGATGGACAGCGCGTTGGGTCGCAAGTGGCCCGGCAGTATTGAGGTCCTTGCTACAAGCGACGGGCGTATCTGCACCTCAGCACGCTCGACGAATCGTATAAAGGGTGCTGCACTTTTTCGACGGTCTGCATCGAGCCCATAGTCGCCTCTCGACCACCCGTCCTCGGTACTTCCTCATCGCCATGTTCCCCGCAGCATCTCTCCTCGCGTTCTCTCTCCTCGCGACCGTCTACGGTCAGCAGGTCGGCACTCTGACGGCGGAGAACCACCCCCGCCTCACCGTCCAGCAATGCACGGGCAAGAACAACTGCCAGACCCAGCAGCACTCCGTCGTGCTCGACTCCAACTGGCGCTGGCTCCACTCGACCTCCGGCAGCAACAACTGCTACACCGGCAACACCTGGGACGCGTCGCTGTGCCCCGACGCGACCACCTGTGCCAACAACTGCGCGATGGACGGCGCTGACTACGCCGGTACGCACTTTCTGCGGCTCCCCGACGGTCTAGGATAATATGCTGACGATGCGGATAGGCACCTACGGTATCACGACCAACGGCAACGCGCTGACGCTCAAGTTCGTGCAGCAGGGCCAGTACTCGAAGAACATCGGCTCGCGCGTGTACCTCATGGACGCGAACGACAAGGAGTACGAGCTCTTCAACCTGAAGAACCAGGAGTTCACCTTCGACGTCGATATGTCGAACCTCCCCTGCGGCCTCAACGGCGCGCTCTACTTCGTCGAGATGGATGCCGACGGTGGCTCGTCCCGCTTCCCCACCAACAAGGCCGGCGCCAAGTACGGAACCGGCTACTGCGACACCCAGTGCCCGCAGGACATCAAGTTCATCAACGGCCAGGTAAGCACGCCCCTCGGTATCTGGCGAGACGCCTTATGCTAACATGCTCTCCACAGGCCAACATCGAAGGCTGGGCGGGCTCGCCCTCTGACCCCAACGCGGGCTCCGGCAACTTTGGCACGTGCTGCAACGAGATGGACATCTGGGAGGCCAACAAGAACGGCGCGGCGTTTACCCCGCACGTCTGCTCCGTCTCGAGCCAGACGCGCTGCTCGGGCACCGAGTGCGGGGACGGCGACGAGCGGTACGACGGCCTGTGCGACAAGGACGGCTGCGACTTCAACTCGTTCCGCATGGGCGACCAGACGTTCCTCGGGCCGGGCAAGACCGTCGACACGAACCAGAAGTTCACGGTCGTGACGCAGTTCCTGACGAACAACAACCAGACGAGCGGCACGCTCTCCGAGATCCGCCGCCTGTACGTGCAGAACGGGAAGGTGATCGCGAACTCGAAGACGAACATCCCCGGGCTCGGCGCGTTCGACTCCATCACCGACTCGTTCTGCAACGCGCAGAAGCAGGTCTTCGGCGACACGAACACGTTCGAGAAGCTCGGCGGCCTCAGCACGATGGGCTCCGCCTTCCAGCGCGGCATGGCGCTCGTCATGTCCATCTGGGACGACCACGCCGCGGGCATGCTCTGGCTCGACGCCGACTACCCCACCGACGCGCCCGCCACCAACCCCGGTGTCTCCCGCGGCCCGTGCTCGGCCACCTCTGGCGACCCCACGACCATCGAGAACTCCGAGGCGAGCTCGTCCGTCACCTTCTCGAACATCAAGGTCGGCCCCATCGGCTCGACGTTCTGAGCGTCCCTAGGTATGTCGCGACACCACTCGCTCTTAGGCTTCCTCCCACTCATCTATTCCCTCCATAGACATCCCAATGCGAGGGAAAAGAGACTGTTCTCGTTTCATTTTTGGCTGCGATAGCGTCTTGCCTAGAATCGTGGTTCAGGATGGGGTTTGGGTTGTCCATCGTGTCTTCCTGGGCTTCTTCATGTATATCTCGATAATACTGCGCAAAACATCGGAAACTCTCACTCATTGTCTTGTGTGCGATTTGGTGTCTCTATGTTCTAAACATTCCAGGCCTACGTTTATGCCTCGAGGACGACTCCCTGCCAACCTCAGCGACTACGGCCGACGTTTCACGTCCCCACTGTGCTCACTCACATTGGTGCAAAACTAGATGAGCCATAGGCCATCTCACACAGTGGATATATCCGCGCAACCGAGATGACATTGATCAACTATGTGACTACCGGACATGCGAGGACTGCACGGGCGAGCGAAAATAAGTAGAGCGGAACGGATATAAGAGGGAGCGGAAAACAGGAGGCGCGAGCGTTCTACGTTGCGCCAGCAGCTGGTGCTAGAATACAAAGGACCCCCCTACGGCGGTCCGCCGCCCCATATACGCGCATATTTTGAACGCGAGGGGCACACGGAGACGAGTTGAAGGAGGAATGCGGGTAAATGAGCGGCGGTGTCCTTTGTGCCGGAACCAGAGCGGGCGGGGGCGCAAGCGCGAGCCGGGTGATATTTCGAGGGGTAACTAAGAGGGGACGACGATGCGGGACGGGACGAGATGAGACCTCCAAATGTTCGATTACGGCGGGGCGCCAGTCCGGGATAGCGATAGCGAATATACACAGGCGAATGAAAGGGTATGCGTGCGATGCGGGTGTGTGCGGGGGATGTGCATGTCATCGCAGAGTCGTTAGCCGGCCGTCGTGGGTGTTGCGAGTTTGAGAGCTAGGCGCAGAGTGGGAATGCTCAGAGCAGTGCGGTCACTAGGTGGAGCGGTAAGGTATGGTCATTCGTCAAGTCGTCAGAGCCGTCACAGGTGGAATCGTTTCCAAGCCTATATGTTACAGACCAGATCATACATAATAATCAGCACAACATGCACCCGCAAGTCCGGACAAACGTACAAGTTGATCCGCGCAGCCGGTGCGCGTCGAGGGACCGCGAATCCTTATGCGCGGCAACAGAATGCAGCCCAGAACCCCTTCTTCCTGCCACCACCATGCTCGCCCTGCTCTCCAACCCGCTCCATCTGCTCCCGGTCGTACAAGCCCATACCGCGCGTGCCTGGCCCGTTCATCTCCTGTCTTGCGCCGGTACCTCCCGTCGTCGTCCCTTCTCGGCTGGTGGTGCCGTTCTTGCCTTGCCCATTCTGGCCGTACATGAACGAGTCCGAGTTGTTCGGGTGCTGCTGGAGAGGGCTAGCGCCGTTCGTAGGCGTGCCGGTGCCCGGGATAGGCGACTGGCGGCCATACGCATTCGTACGGTAGCCGCCAGGACTGGGCGCCGCAGCGTATGGGTGTGGAGCAACCAACCCGCTGTCCCTGTCGGCGCGAGAGACATGCTGCTGGCTTTGGCGCCGGCTCGTCGGTGCCAGCGGTTGCACGCTGACTTGCTCGCGGGAGCCGCCACGCGAGGCATCGTGCGGGCGACGACTGCTGCTCTTGACGTGGGCAGGCGTCGGCGCCAGCACGAGCGGCGACGATGGTGACGCAGCGCCCTCTTGGAGAGCGTTCCGGGAGGACCGGTGCACCCGTTCGCGGTCGCGATGACGGTCGCGGTGCGGGGTATGAGGCGTGCCGCCATGCGCGGAAGCTAGGAGGGCCGAAGTCTGTCCGAGCGTCAGCACCCTGATCTAGCACCATTTGAGAACCGAAACTTACGTGGCCCGCTTCCCAGCCTTTGCCGCCGTTCAGAAGCATCCAGTCGAAGACACCATCCTCGGGTTCGCCCAGGGTCTTCAGGACCTTCGTGAACAGCTCCCGCAAGAAGTCGTAATCAGGCGTCTCCTCGAAGCCGAGCTTGCGGACATAGTTCATGTAAATAGCAAACTCTTCTGTAACCGCCAATTCAGTATGTGAGTAAAGCTTAGTCAAAGTGTGCACTCACCGGGGAAGCCCTCGCAGAGCTCTTCAATGGGGGTGCTCTGCTTCTTCTCGCCGATCTTTTCGTACTTCTGCTTGTTGGTCGCAGCACGAAGACCTTGCCAAGGAAGTCCTCCACGCAAGAAGTACATGAAGACATGTCCAAGGGACTCAAGGTCATCACGACGAGATTGCTCGCGTCCCAAGTGGGTGTTGATGGACATGTATCGGGCAGTACCGGACAACGATTTCCGCTCGCGGTATGGTATATGCACCTTAGTCTTGGGATCACGGTAATGCTTGGCCATACCGAAATCTAACGTTTATGCATGAGTATATGAGCGACACCAGATATGTTGCAAAAATTATAGCTTCCGCGACCGGATGTTAATCGACCCGTGAAGTGCTAGCGATGTGCAGCAGCAGACGCTAATGTCTGCAAGGAAGCATGCACTCACCGATTATGTGGATGGTGTTCGCCGTCTTTGTGCCAGGGACGCCAATCAAAAAGTTGTCGGGCTTGATATCGCGGTAGATGAGGGACTTCTCATGGATGGACTGGACGCGAGTGACCTGCAATACACCAATTTGGAATGAGCCACATGAAACGCACAGAGGAATGCTACAGTGCACGGAGCCGCCTCGCGGCATTGCCAGGCACCGCAGAGCGACCAACACCCAGAAGCGCGCACGCCGCTTGTACGTGTAGGCGCCGGCGTCCGATTACTCTCGGATGATGATGGATGAGACCGCCTAACGGTATGCACGGACCAGGCCTCAAGGACAACGTCCGCCTAACGCCGCGCTGGAGGGGCACTGGGCATAGACTACCGCAGCTGGAGGACTTACCATCTGCTTGGCGGCCATGCAGACCGTCTTGATGCTGAACTTGCGGCCACACATGTCGAACAGGTCCTCGAGGTTAGGACCGAGGAGGTCAATGACGAGTACGTTGTGCAGACCCTCCTGGCCGAAGTAGTGCACCTGAGGCACGCCAGCTGCAATCCGGCAGACAGCGGGTCAGCGCCATCACGGTATTCGGAAACCAAAGAGCGACGCACGAGTTCCATTTAACGTCCTATACGACCTGTACTCGTCTCGCAGCTGTGGGGCTTCAGACTTGCGGGGTTCCTGCAGACATTGTCGCGGTCAAAGACTGCGCTGCGGGGCAGCTCTAGCGACATTGCGTCACATACAAATTTGATGGCGACGGGTTGGTTATTGAGCATGTTCGTGCCTGCAACAAGCGACGCGCCAGTTAACCAACCACCCACAAGTGCAACTACAGGCTGTCGCACCTTCGAAAACAACACCAAAGGAGCCCTCTCCAATCTTCTTGCCAACCCTGAAGTGATTGCCAACGACGCCATTGGAAGTGGCAGACTGGGAATGGTGACCTGAGGATGAGGCAATCACATGAGGGGTGGCCATGGCGGCAAGAGGGACCGGGACAAGAAAAGAGAGGGGAAATGGGGGAGGAGGAGGGGGAGGGTGCGGAGGAGAGGATCCAGCGGAAAGAGGAACGAGACGGCGGAGTCTCAACTGCCCCCTCCCGCCGGGCCCCCTGCCGCATTCGGTCCCCACGCCGCCGGGCGCCTCCTGCCACCATCCCACAACGCCACCAGGAACACACAGCGCGCGCACAAATGACACTCGGAGCTCGTGGCATGATGAACTGGGACGACGTACGTCGAAAGGCAACCATGTCTCCGTGCCAGCGGTCCCAGAGCGAGCGACACGGTGGGGGAGGGCACAGAGCAAACGAGGTCGACGCCCTCCAGCACCTGGACCAGGTTCAAAGATTGCCTACAGGGGCTTCATTAGCGGTTATCTCAGCGCGGAAACCTCTCCTCGCACACATGACAGTCGCCGCGGCGGATCGAGGGTGTCGAAGAGGTACCTTTTAGGAGACGAGACCAGGGGTTGACGGATGGAATACACACGAGCCGTTAGGTTCCATAACACAGAACCAACCGGCACCCGGATGTCTTGGACAAGAAGCTCGCTCTCGGCCTGAGACAATGATTAAAGATAGGTAGTACGGGGCCACAAACGGAGCCCCGCGATTACAAGAGTGTACGATTTTCAAGTATATGACGAAGCACACACAAACCGGCGTCCACGATGACTGTAACTACGACATCACATCATACCAACGTGCCTCCACGTTTGTCCCCAAAGTAGGTAAGGATGCGCCCATGTCGACGGGGTTCAAGGAGTAGAAGCCGTTTGAAGTAGTAAGCGTACGTACCGAAGCGTAATGACCGCCCTCCACCCGTGGGCCCGATTTGCCACCTTGGGTAACGAAAGGAGCACCTGCGTCATATATTTGAGCCTCGCTACGGATCGCCGCCAGAAGCTGCACCGTGCATCCCTTTGACTGGAGAAGCAGGGTGCCTGGAAGAAACGGCGTCGGATATGGACCGACGGGGAAGACCTCGCTGCTTGTAAACTCTAACACAACTGTTCTCGAAGACTGCCCTGTGGGATGAAGTGGCCAGCAAGGCCGAGGAGGGGTGTTTGAAGCCATGTTTGTCCGTGGACGGTGCGTGGACGATGCAGTGATATCATGGGGTCGTAGAAGAAGCGCAGCACATTCGGCCAAGCCCGAGGCATGCCCGAGGAGGATTGATCGAAACCCGGGTGCGATCACAGACGTCTAGTTCATCGTGCCAGAGTGCTGTCAAATCTATATTTTTGCTTCCAATGTTAGAGATGAATAAACCGTGATCCTCTATACGGTAAACGTACTAAGGGAAGTGAAAAGCGACGTTGACGGCTCGCTGATCTTGTGTCGTCTGTGCAGTTCTGCGAAGCCGTACTCACGACCGTGAGTCCCGTCCTGCGGACCATATGCTCGTGACAGTTCTGTCGTCGTATACAGAACATAAGCCGTAAGCCGAGCGGAGCTGCGGGTCGGCTTGCAACCAACGCAGCACCCCCGGCGCAGCCTCGTCTACCCGTCTGACGCCTGGAGGCAGCCTACAGAGGCGCATGAGTTTGAAGCCAGGCAGCTTACGAGAAGAATACAACGCGTACCATTTGTCCGGAAAGCTCGGAGACGGGAGGCCATCGCTTGGGCCAGGGCCGACGACATAAGCAAGCTGCTTATGGTCAGCGGTTCTCACCCATGCATCTCCCGCGATGGCACAGATAAGCGACTTATTGAGAACTGTGCGCAAGCGACCCTGCGGAGCGATGGTCAAGACGCGTCTGGCAGTAGGATGGCATGCAGGCAGACGAGCGAGCGGGTGCGATCTGGACGACCTCTAGATTAGATGGTGGTTCGGAGGAAAGGATGCAGCGGGCGGAAAGCTTTCCCGGGGCCGGTGGAGGCGACACTGCGCAAGATGAGGCCGGGTCACGCAATCGTCACTCGGTGTGACCCACTAGCCTGAGCAAGACTCCGGAAGGACGGCGCCCAAGCCGCTGCTCACCAATCCTCTCTCCCGCTATTTGTAAACCTCCCGCTCTAGCTCATATATACATTCCAGCGCTCCCTCCGTGCGCATCCTGATCATCCTTGAACGCCGCCCCGCCTCACCTGTCTTCCCGCCATCCGTCAGCAGCCCACATCCCACTCACTGCCCCCGCCGCCGCACCCCGCCCACCCGCACCTACGCGCAGACCCTCGCAAAGCCTAGCACACCCTCGCGCCCGCGTCCGCACCTCGGAGCTGACTCACTTGCCCCCGCGCGCACGCCATGAAGCCTGGAGTAGTATCGTTGGTGGTCATATCCGACATCGTGCGTCCCCGCCTCCTATTGCGCCCTCCCGCACAGGTTTCAGAGCGTACGCGCTGACCGCGGTACCATCCGCGTACGTTCACAGACATGCCCATGGTGTTACATAGGCCAGCGCGAGCTGCAGAAGGCCATCAAGGAAGTCGATGACTGCGGCCTGACCATCAAGGTCGAGCACAGGCCGTTCCTCCTCCACCCCACTATGGAGGAGGATCAGGTCATCGACCGAGCCACCTTTTACAGGGAAAAGTTTGGAGAGGAGAAGTTGAAGCAGATCAAGCAGATGGTCACTTCGCGCGCAGAGGACGTCGGCGTCGAAATGTGAGTGCCCCTCCCGCGGCCTTGCATGCTCGGATGGCTGAACAAATATGTGGCCACCACAGTCGCTTCGACGGCCAGCTTTGCCAGACCATCCGGGCACACCGCCTCCTCCGGAAGGCCTTCGAGGTAGGAGGACAAGAGCTCCAGGAGAAGGTCCAGGACGTACTCTTCTACACCTACTTCACGGAGGGCAAGGACGTCTCCGACCTCGAGTACCTCACGGACCTCGCAGATACGGCCGGTGTCTTGACCAAGGACCAGGTGCGTTGCGCGCCTCATCGCCTCATGGGGCCGGATGACGCCTTACATGACCCGCAGGCCCTCGAGTTCTTCAAGTCCGACGAGTACCGCACGGAGGTCGAGCATATGGCCAACGAGGCGCGTAAGAAGGGCGTCACTGGTGTCCCCTTCACCATCATCAACGGCAAATGGGCCGTGAGCGGCGGCCAGACGTCAGACGTCTACACCCAGGTGGGCGCCAGGGATTGTCTGTGTCCGTCGCGAGCTAACGAATTTCGCAGATCTTCCGGAAGCTCGCCGGAAAAGGCCCTCTTCACTCCATCCCCGACGCCCCGAGCTGCTCTGATCATGCCTGCCCCATGGCAGCAGCTGCTGCTGCCGTCAAGTCATGACTTCGAACAGCTTGAGAGCACCACACCGCCATCTTTCTCGCCAGCGCCAGCGATGACCACCCTCTATCCGCGCTATACCTACCATTATTTGTCCTTGGCTGTTCTGCTGTTGTACTCTATTAGTTTCGCTAGGCCGGTACGTTTTCCGCGGACCTATCTATGCGTTTGGGCGCGTTTCGTAGTCGTTGTCGGAGACAAATGTTGGGAGATGTTGCGTCCGCCCCTGTCATGTCGATAGCTATAGGCTCTGTCATCGATTTCTTTATGGAGGAACACCGAGAGCTGGTCAGACCTGCTTATGCGCATACGCACGATATGACACACCCCTCTTGACGGCAGTACGTTTACCGGGCGCTTGGCCGAGGTGCAGTGCGCGTGCCGGAGTGCCGGACTCCAAGCCGTGGATGACTCCGTGACGTCACAAGCCAATGTGCGAGAAAACGCGCTGCGCAAAGGAGAGGTCGAGTACGCGCTCGACTGCATAAGATCATCTCGGCCCTCTCCACACACGATGCGTCCCCTCGCCCTCTTTTCCCCCCAGCACCCCCGCCAGTCCACTGTGGGCCCAACGCCAATCGCCCGGCAGCCCCCATCGCAGTTTCATACTCGCTAGGCCGCACGGTCAGCCACTGTAATCCATCTAATACCGACCTGCACACGACCTCTGTACGACACTACTCGACGCACGAACTCTAAAATGTTCCTCCTCCCTCGCGCACACCAACATTGGCTATATGTATGGATACCGCTCTTCGGCGCGTTCATGTGGTTTGGTGAGTCGCGCTTCACGAGAACGCTCAATCGAGCCTGGAAGACAAAATGCTAATTTATTTGATCTCGTCAGCCACACTATGGGCACTCCTCATCACATGGCTTGCCAGTGGCAGACCACACTACGTCTCGCAGGACGGTAACATAGCCTACATCTCCGACGTCGGCGCAGACATCTTGAAGCCGCTGTTTATCGTCGGATGTACGATTACCGGACTATCGTTCTTCCTCTCCTCTGCTATCGAGAGAACACTTCGTCATCAAGGCCGGTAAGTTTCCTGTACGGCTCGTTCATGGTGTATCGTCTTTATTGACCATCTACCGACAGACTTGTCGCGAATATGCGCCGTCGAGAGCGCATCCTCGCCTCGCTAGCGGTGTTTTTCGCCTTCGTCGGGATGTGCGGGCTCATTCTGCTCTCCATCTTCGACACGAAGCGCTTCACGAAGCAACATCGCGTCTTCCTTCTCGTCTTCATCGTTGGAGTTGGCATGAGTGCTATCTTCACCGTAATCGAGGTATACGATCTAGCGCACAACCGGAAAGACGCAAAGAGCTCATGTGCTGTGTACCTTACAGTACCGCTGGCTCAGCCACGATTTCGTCGAACTCCGCAAACTCAAGACCCTGTACATCGTGAAGGGCATCATCGCGGCGATCCTGATCATCCTAGCGATTGCCTTCGCCATCACTCTGTTCGAAGCCATAGACCCCGGAGGTGCGCGCCCACCACCCCTCCACCATGCATTCTCATTAACTGACGCCCCGCCTTCCCTGACAGCCATCATAGAGTGGACGATCTCGTTCGGGTTCACGTTCTACCTCCTCACCTTCTTCTTCGACCTGCGCATGTCAAAGGGCGTGCACAAGGGCGAGCTCTCGCGCGAGCGGCTCCTCGCGATGCAGCAGAACGGGCAGAGCATCGCAGCCACGCGCGAGGCCAACCAAGGGAACGGCGCTATGCCTGGCGGTCACCCCGACCAGGTCCACGGCTATGGCAACGGCAACGGCGCAGGGACGAATGAGTACGGGAATGGCGCAGGGACGAACGGATACGCGCCTGGGACGGCTGGTGTCGCCGGCGATGCGCAGATGAGCCACGCTAATGGACCCGCTACGTTTGGGAACGGCAACGCGCCCATAGCGCACCCCGCGAACACTCATGCTGCGAACGGGGCGAGCGTCGGATATCCGTAGGTGAGTAGATGACCAAAGGGCGCGCGAACGCTGTCCCGTTCAGCTTCTCCGTACAGTACCTTCTTGAACATATTACTGTAGCAAGTATCTCTTGTGTATACCATACAGTGGTCCGTGTTATCGATGTATAATGCTTCCCTTCCAATGAAACGCGAGGCTGGGCGTGATTCCAACGAAGAGCAAGATGGGAGTGAAAGACTTGAGTCGATATATTTGAGAAATAAGAGATACATGAATAAAGATCAGGTCGTAGAGTCTCTAGAGTGTAAGTCCGGGTGCGTAGGGTGTTGATTCGAGTGCGTAGAGTGTGGATCCGGGTGCGTAGAGGGTGGATGTAACGTAATAGAGATGTGGAGAAGCGTCTCGTCGGATGAGTCGGAACTGGCCAGGTTCCAACTCACCCTCAGAGCGAGCGAGTACAGAGCAGGAAGAGAACCCGGCGTGGCCATCGCCGAGTTCCCTTCCTGACCTGCACTCACTCTTCCGCATCGAGCATCTCAAGGACAGAGAACTTATTATAAGATGCTACGCTACGTGTAGTCCGTGTCCGTGTGGGAAGAGGCCGAAGAGGCTGTTTCGCGGGAGAAAAGAGGGGGCGCGATGTGCGCGGGGTCGCGAAGACGGACAAAGACCGACTGCGCCAGGCTCTTGGGTCGGAGGGCGGTGCTCGCGTCGGTGGTCGTCGACGTCGACGGTTTGTCCACGTGTCCCACGTATCTTCCTCGTCTTCCTCTATTGCAGAAGTGAGCTCGACAAGCGCAGCGACGAGGTCGATGGTTGTCGATGACGGCGTCGAGACAGGCGTCGGTGGGGGCGTCGGTGGGAGGAGTGAAGAGGTCGATTCCGAAGAGGCGAGCGTGACGTTCTCATGATCTTCGCGACCGACTGTGCACTGAGGGGAAGCTGCCGGGGCTTCGAACTTGAATATCGGCGTCGAGGAGATATGCGCGTCGAATGGTAGCGAGGGGTCTAAGACCGTTGTGCCTGCAAAGAGCCCCGCTAATTCGACATCCGACGTGAGCACGTTGCCGTTGTAGGTCACTCCCGAGAAGTCGATGATGGTGTAGAGTATCTTCTCGGGGTCACCGGCGTTGATGCTCGTGTCGTCGCAGCTGCCAGTGAGAGCTAGTGCCAAAGTCCTCAGATGCCAGATGAAGCCAGAGAGGACGACCGTAATGGTAACGATAGCAGCGAGCAAAGCAAGTAAGGGGCCGACGAGGTGACTAGGCGGGCTCCCTGGTAGAGTGAGCCGCACAAGCGAGGGTGGCAGGCGGAGGACTCGGACGGGTGTGCGAGCATTGGTTGCAGAGAGGCTGTCGATGGTTGGTAGTACCGTGCCGTCGCCCAAGCTAGCCAGGAGCGTGCTGCCAAGGGTCAAGATGCGAGAGTAGTAGAGAGGCGCAGCGCGCAAGGCACCGAAGATAGAGAGGAAGATGGAGACGAGGGTGGTCAACATGGTTGTTGTGGTGTCTCGAGGTGTTTAGCGCGGTGGGGATGATGGGTTCAACTGGGGGACAGAGCGTGAGCGACGTTGGTTTATATATTCCTCGCGCGCGCCCCAAGACGCGATCGGGCTGGAACCTTAATTTGTTTGAACACAGCGCACGTGAGACGCGACCGCGTCGTTTGTTGCGCGCCG
>MNAD01001207.1:0-81497 GCA_001895945.1 Trametes pubescens | reverse complement strand
GTTGTGCACAGGACACATGAGGAGGGGGATAGGGAATGGTCGTGCAATGTGGCGGAGGGGTCTTTGAATGATGTTACCTCGAGCTTGATGAGCTGGACGGACGAGCACTGTGGTGACGAACATACAAGACTGTTAGTGTGAACTGCTGCCACTGATGAACGAGTCCGAGAGTACTAAACACTCACTTCAGACAAGGAAACCCTGCTAGTTCGACAACAGAGAGTGAGTGAGAGGCAATGAGGGAGGAGGAGAAGAGGGCACGGTGGCAGGTGGGCATGGAAGATGACGGTAAGAGCAGAGTGAAGTGCCGCCCGACGGCTATGAACGGACGCTACGGGGACGCCTGGCGCTTAATACTTAGAGATTTCGAGCTTCGAGCTCCCCGGTGACTTCGACCCTCAGGCACTCTCCTGCTCAATTGGGCCGTTCAAAACATTTGAGAGGGATGTTTATACTAGTGAGTAATTACTTAAAGGTGCTACATGATTGTTTGCCGTGCCCTAGTGTCTGCAAGTCAAGTTGCAAGCTTTGCAGCGGGGGGAGTAACGTGATCTAGACGTCCATGGGATCCCTCTGAGATGTCCTGGAGACGACCGTCACTGACTTCGGTAAGATAACCCCGCCGGGATCTCTCAGCGAGCTCGGCCATAGATCCGCCGAATATCTTGCCAGTCGTCGGCTGGTCTCTAGCGCTGGATATTCTGAGATGCCAGCACAGAGAGCCGTCAGATATCTACTCTCAGGCGTCCGGGCAATAATTGACCGACGTCCGCGGGTCGCCCGGCGGCTACTCTAGAGATATTTCCTTCCGAGACGTCCCTCTGATACATCGGTCATCTGGCCGTGTAGATGTGGTGCGAGAGCGGACACAGTGCGTGTGCGCACGGCGAGGCGGGGCTTCGACATCTACGTCAACTTAGCGTTCGGGCGACGTCGGACGATTCCGCCTAGCGAGGGATTGGAATTTGGCAAAGCAGAAGAGGAGCAGCACCAATGACCAAAAGAGCGCACGAGACTTGCGAGTACGTCGTAGCAGTGCAGCTCGAAGCGGGAGTGCCTGCATGACGGCCGCATACGTAGCTGGCCAGGAGCGTCACAGGCGCCAGGCATCCGCTCCGAGAGACTGCAGCCTAGCGTGCGCACATTTCCCGAAGGGGCCACCGCACCCCAGCACGCCGGCAGCGATCACCCCAGATCAGATGACTAAGCCGCCTGCACGATCTCCCGGGCTCAGCCGATTCCCTGAGATCAGATCGCGCGCTCGCCCCTCGATCGGATTCGGCGCAGGGGGCGGCGCCAGACGACTGGGCCAGGTGTGGGTCTGGGTCTGCGTCGGGGAGGTGTGGCGCTTCCGTTCGCGAAGGTGCAGGTGGATGAGGACGCTAGCTCTCTTTGGCGGGTCTCTGGAACGTGTATCGAATGCTCGAGACGGTGCGTGAGTCAGTTGGTGCAGACGTGGGGGCTCGATGCTGACGCGGACGAAGCAGTGTAGAGGATGCGTAAGGCTTCGGCGAAGTAGAGAAATTTGAACGGTGAGTCGAACAGTCCTGAAACCTCCGAAGAGAAGGGCCATTCATGTCGAGTCAATACAGCTGCAGCACCGTATTGCGGTTAGAAATAGGCAAGATCAAGTACACGTATGTTCGCCCATACACCAACAAAGAACACCCGGTCCTGGCTTTCGGTCTTCGGTCCTCGGCCGTCGGCTGCGCCCAGCTCGGAGGCGCACCCCTCCCGCACGCCCGCACGCGAACGCGACACGACACCCTGTGAGGCACGCTGCGCCATCGCCGGAGACGAACACGGACACGCGCTGACGTCGTGGGAGCGCGGGCGGGATGCGGGAGTGGCGCAGCTGCATGCGCTCTACGCGCCCCCGCCCTAAAGCCCACGTCCGGGCGCGTTCGCGATGGGACGCCGGGCGCTGGCAGGAGAGTTAGGGTTTGCAACGGTGGATCGGTGCGCGCGGAGGTGGATGCGTCGCGAGGGCGACGCTTGACATGGGCATCGGGCGGTGCGGTGTGCAGCTGGCGGCCTGCGCGCTACTGCCGCTCGCAGACGTTCAGGCACGGCTTCGTCGACGACCGACGGCGTGTGGTTGCGTGTTACGAGAGCGTGGTGTTCGAGGCGCGTCAATGTACTCACCTGTGCAGGGGCCGTCTCCGCACCCGTGTGCATCCAGCGGCGAGCTGCTTTGCGACGTATGGAAGCCCGAACCCCGCCGACTTCTACAAGAATGCCGACCTTGTCTTCGTCTTCGTCTTCGACCCCGCGCCCCAGCGAGTCTCTGAGGGACAAAGAACGAGGAACGAAGAACGAACCCTCGCAGAGTCATTCAAGCTGAAGAACGAAGAACGAATACCGAAGGACGGCGGGCCCGCGGCTCCCGAGCAGCCGCTGTATAGTGTATACATCGCAAGACCCAATCAGTCCTCAATCACGGCCAGACCTGCAGCAGGCACCCCTGGAGGCAACGTTCCCTGCGCGGACCCGGCTTCGGCCTCGCAGCAGGCTAGAAGAGGGCACGGCGGCAGCCGGGAGTCGCGTGTGGGGACGGCGAACAAAGGAGCGTCGCTGAGAGCGGAAGCTCCTTTGCTGGGCTTGGAGAGGTACGTGAAGCCGGGTACGCGACGGCCGCACACCGTCCGCAACTGCACAGCACGGCGAAGGCGGGTGTACGCGCACGGACATAAGGAGTCCTGGGGCTCGGGCTGGTCTGGCCATGACGGCGGGGCAGCCATGAGATCCAGATGGACGCTATAGATACACTGCACCGAGTACGGTAACTCTCGAGAGCCTGGGCGAATTCAATGCATGCAGAGCTTAACCGGAACTTCATCTGTCTTGGCTTGGCTTCGAAGGGTTCGTGCGTTCGTGCACAGTTACCCGCGACGCGGACACGGACATACACGCGCCGGCGCACATCGACGGCCTTCGGTGTCAATGTAGTACTTGTGCTGAACGTTGACGGCCGGAGAAGTCTCTGCGCCCCGCGGGCGAGCCTTCGAGTCGTACGAGATGGCGGGTGCGGCTGCAAGGTACCGGGGAAATGTGGCGGTATCCGTGTGTAGCAGTCTTAATCGAGCCTCTCGAATCTCAGAACCTGCTGCGTCCCACGGTGTGCGCGGGGCCTTCTGCGCGTATATGTGCGTGCATACTGAGATTCGCGCTTGGGCTCGCACGCACGGCTACCTTTATTCGAGAAAGGAGGACGGCTCTGGCAGATCACTGGGACAATGTATATGGGATATATTGCAAGGCCCGGCGGATAGGCCGCGACACGCGGCGGGAATCAACGTCGTCTGAGTCCAACTCGGATACGGAACGAGTACAGCTGTAACGGATATAAACCCACGATGTCCGTCTTATGAGAGTGAGACTGGACCGTATAGACATGATATATGATTTAGTATATGGAGTGATGTACAGCATCGAGGATCGTCGAGGTGGACGCCGACATCCGATCGAGCCCTGATCACAACTTGCAGCCATCCTACTTGCCATCTATAGCGGAACGTTGACAACGATGGCAGTAGGAATGTCGCAGATCCTGTCAGTGCCGGTGCTGTTGGGCCTCGGCATCAGCCCCGCTTGTATCTCCGTACGGCGTCCACACGACGTGCGCCAAACCTGGTAACTTGTAAGCACAACGCTTCCGCTCCCGTGAGCACCACTCGAATGGCAAGCGCTGCACCGTATGCGCGCTGCACATGCACATGCCGCATCCGCATTGCAAATCATCCAGCGATGCCGCAACAACCCCCGGGGCGGCGAGTGGCAAGAGCGCGCGCGCGAGCTCTCTCGAGTCTATGGGAACATGGAAGCGGGAGCATGGAAGGGGCGCCGGAGGCAGGCCCGCGGGCCCGAACGCCCGCCCTCTGCCGCCGCCGAGCGTGCCATGGGGAGCGCGAGGTTGGGGCACGATGATCACGGCAGGGGGCCCGCGTGGTAACGCAGGCAACTCATGAGACTGTCCACCCGGTCGCACTGGGGGCGGACAGGGACGCGGAGGCACTGGCCAACTGCAGGGCGCACCGCCTAACGCGGTCTTCCCGAAGCGGGAGCTCGGACCTGCCTGCAGAGCGCTGCATACTACGGTATAATACCTATAAACTGCATCGCGGGTGGATCGATGAACATCCGCGCTAGCTCTATCATCAATGGCAGCGCGCGCCCTCCAGCTCGGCGTCCGGGAACCTACGCAAATGGGCGGCCCACGCGGTCGCGCACCGCTGCCAGCCACACGCCCGACAGGGAAGGGGCGCGCGTACAGAAATGGCTCGAGGGACAGTCCAGAGATCCGCGCAGGAGGCGCGGCTGTGCGCGTTCGTGCGGGGTGTGCACCCGCGGCGGGCGGGCTCCGGGCGCAACGCCCGCAGCGCGGAAGCAGGCGCGGGGGCTTGCTCCGCGCGCCCGCGATTGGCTGGTGCGCAGGGCTGCTTGGCTTGTCAGGTAGGCGTTTCATGGCAGTGTGCGGACGTCGCGGACGCGGGCGTGCAATGTTGAGTGGTGGCCTGTGGCCGTACAGTGTAGGCCGAGACTCCAGTGTAGATCGAGCCCGTGTAGGTCCGACTCGGGACGTGCTGTCGCTCGAGGGCGGGGGCGAGACGCAGGGCTATTCTGGACGCACGGCGGCGGAGGGCTGAGATCTGAGAGCGTAGGTATCCGGGTGGTGCGGCGTCGTGGACCGCCTCGAAGTCAAAGGGAGGGTGCGCAGGCCGCGGCCCGCATATGCATATGGGGAACGGCAGTACGTATACCTACTGTGCGCGCGACCGTCCACGTCGCCCGGGGCAGATGAAGCATCCGGCTGCGGGGAGTAGATTCGAGTGCGAGCTCGTGAAATGGGCGCACCGCCTCGGGGCGACTCGACGTCGTGCTGAGTGAGCGCAGCGCGAGGACGAGCGGGGCGGGGGACGAGGGAGGGCGTGCCTCGGAAGGACGGCATTACCGAGCGGCGGGGAGACGCCGGGGGCCAAGTGGCCGGGTTGGCGGGGGCTGGGAGCAGGGTCTGGGGTGTTTGGCAGTGCTTGGGTGCAGCTCAGGGTGGTGTGATGGGAGATCCCGATTTGGAGAAGGGGTCGCCGGGGGTGGGACCGGCCGCTGGAGCGTATATTATGGATGGCCCCAGCGCGGATCTGAAATCCCAATCCCATCCCCTCCTCCTCCATCCGTTTCCGAGCTCCCGTCCTCGCTCCTCCGTCCCCTCTGCGCACCGCGCACCCACTCCTTAACACTCCCGCTCGGCCCTCTAGACGTCTCCCGTGTCCCGCCATAGACTTGCGCTTAACGACCGATCTCCACTCGCACGACGACTTTCCTCCAACCCGACACCGCGACGGCATACTCAACTCCCTCGGGAACTCCCTCCGCGATGGCTACTGCGCAGCCGATCTCCTTCCAATCTGCTGAGCAGCAGGACTTCAACATGGGCTCAGGCTCGTTCACCGGGACGAACGGGTCCTTCAACCCCTCCTCATACACCAAGCACCTCATTGGCTCCCCCTTCTCTTTCCGAGGGGGTTCGTACGGGAGTCGCTTCTACCCTGGTATGTCCCCAGGGCAGCTCCTTGGTCCATTAGAGTGAGTACATTATCCCTTTCGTCTCGCTTGCGCGAGCGCAAGGTCGTTTGACCCAGCCTCGAGTAAACGATACTTCCGCCACGCTCTACCCCTACATATATGCTAACACACCTACCTGCAGTCCGAATGACTTCAAGTTTGGCAAGATGTCATCGTCGATCGAGAGTGACAGGGGCTCCATCGTGAACGCCCTACATGTTTTCGACAGGCAGGACGAACTTGTACGTGAACTACTTTACTTTACTTTCGACCTTGATCTCTGATATGGTGGCGTCGCAGGCGCGAGACTATACCTGCTGCGGTCTGAACCTGAACGACCTGCACGCACTCGTCGATCACTTCGAGGAGTGTCATGTCGTGGTCCTCGACCCATATGCGCCCCAGCAAGCCATCGCGCAGGCGAACGGCACATCCTCCCACTCCGCGTCTGGCGCACAACGCTCGGTCTCGTACTTCCCGGACGCGAATGGCGTGCCCTCGAACCAGCAGTCGGGTCCTCAGCAGCAGTCAATATCATACCAAGGGTTTGATCCCGATGATATGGAATTGGATGTCGACCAGAACCAGAGCGCACCGTCCTCGGGAGCGCCTTCGCCACCCGACACGCCCGTGTCCACTCCCCTCAACTCCTACCCCGCGTACTCGCACTCTGCACTCCCTTCCCCTGCGCTTGCTCACGCTAGCCAGCCCGCCTCGCCCATCTCCGCGTTCGACACCACCACTGTCCTCCCCTCTCGCGCTCATCATATGAGCGGTTTCCGCTCAAGTGTCAGTGGCTCCGGCTCTGGTGCACGCGCTGAGGACGCGTTCAACGCATATGCCGGTTACTCGGACTATTCGAGCCTGCTCCCCGGGACCAACCCTCTCGGTGGCGGCGCGAACTCGATGTTCATGCAGCAGCAGCAGAACCAGATGGCGAACATGTCTCTTGGCCCGATGAACGGCAACCAGACTTCGTGTGCTCCCACCGCGCTGCTCCTCTCGAACAGTGCTGGAAACACGCCCGACAGTACCCCTGCGTCGTCGCGCGTCGCGTCACCCATCCCGGGCAGCTCGACCACGTACCGCAACGTCGCTCCCTCTGGGTCGCAGAACGCGCAGGCATCGTCATCTGGCGCATCTTCAAGTAACGGCTCTGGCTCGAACCCCGCGAGCCCTTCGACGCCCCGCGCATCCACCACCCTCTCGCGTCCTGCATCATCGTTGCTCCTCTCGAAGCCGTTCCGCTGCCCTAAGCCGAACTGCAACAAGAGCTACAAGCAGGCGAACGGCCTCAAGTACCACATGACACACGGGTCGTGCAACTTCGCGCCCCCGAAGGATCTTGAGCACCTGCAGGAGCTCCTTGCGAGCAAGCGCAGTGAGAAGGCAGCGAAGGCCGGCGAGAACGGCGCGGTCGCGACCGAGGCTGAGGTCACTCTCAGCGACGCTGAGTTGAGGGAGGTCGAGAAGGAGGCTGAGCGGAGACTGCGGCCATACGCTTGCGGCGTCGGTGACTGCCAGAGGCGATACAAGAACATGAACGGTCTTCGTGAGTATATGCGCTCCACTTGGACGCGAGCGGTCAGCTGATTGGTCCCTTTCAGGTTATCACTACCAGCACTCTGGCGACCACGGCGCGATCGGTCTTGCGCTCCTTGCGAGTGGGCAGCACGAGTGTCTCCAGCACAACAAGAGCCACTCGCGGCATGCCACGCCTTCGCAGCCCGCGACCCCCTCGCAGCCGACGCCCCGCTCGCCGACATCTTCCTCAAGTCAGTCGTCGTTTGCGCAGCAGCAGTCCGCGTTCGCACAGCCGCCCACCTACCAGAGCGCGTCGCTGAACCCGCCGACGTACGCGTACCAGCCAAGCGCGAGTCAGCAGTTCGCGCAGCAGCAGGCGGCCCCGCAACCCCAGCAGCAGTACGCGCAGGCCCAGTCACAGCCGATCCCGCAACAGCAGAGTCAGCACTACTCGGCGCAGGGCTTTTCGATGATGCAGCAATAATTGCCGCCGCTCGCCGCTCTCTCCCTCACTCGTGTGTCTCGCCCCGCGCTCCTGGCTACCCTAGACATCCCACCGCTCTCATGTCCGTCACTGCACGACCCGCCCGCCCTGGATCCCGGCAGGCGCAAAAAAGTACAGACACAGCACGCGTCAGCGGCGTACATAATACAGTCTCCTCTCTCATCGCGCGTCCGCGTCCGCGTCTTCCATCTCCGTTCGTGTCCGTCCGTTCATTTCCTCTGCTCCCATGATGATTTCCCTACTCCGTGTTTTCCGTCTGTCTCTCCCCCATCACCCCGTGTATAATCGATAGTTTCTCTCGTTCGTCCCGTTCCCGGCGTCCCGGTCCCGGTCTCGGTCTCGGTCCCAGTCCCGTCCTCTCTGCTCTTTGCACTGCTCGACGCTCACATATCCCGGTCGAGCTCCACGATTCTCCATTACTACACTCCTCCCCTTCACCCCGTAATATAGCCGCCCCTTCCACGTTCCCACCCCATCTCTCGCTCTTCTTGCTGGTTCTCCTGTTTCGTCCCGGCGTCGGAGCTTCTCCCGCCCCGACAATTATAATACTAGTGTGTCCACTACGATGAATTACCCCCGCGCGACCGTTTCGAATATCGCTCGCTACGCACACGCGCCCATACAAAAAGTACATATCGCCCTCGCCACGACACATGAAAAAGTAGGGTACGCTAGCGCATACGTGGTCTCTGTTTCTCTCTGTCTCTGTTTATCTCTCTCTGTCTACGTTACGATACATGCACGGCCATGGCCACGGGGCGCGCGCGGATCGAGCGACAGGTGCGCGTCCGCGGCGCCCGCCCCCGCTCCTCCACCCCCTGTACGCTATGTTACTTACTGCAGCTCCCCCGCTTGATGCAATGGAGTAGATGTTTTCCATTCTGTCGTGCCCCCGTGTGATGTGCGAACGATTGTCCCAGTTCTAGCACTGTTCCTTGGAGGTTGGCGTCCAGATCCCAACGGCGCAGAGTGAGAACGGGGGCGTCGCCTACGCCCCAGCGCACCACAACCGCATCGCGCGCTCCGCACGGACCCACCACGCGTCCCCATCTGGCAAAGACGAAATCCACGACGTGGTGCGCCGGGCGTAGTCGCGGGCTCAGTGGCTTCGGGCGCCCTGTGCAGTCGGTACTCAGGGTCGAGGGGTCGCGGACGAGGTACGGAATGAAACATTAACGTTCAAGCTTGTTCGACTTGTGCCTTCGAGAGGAGGCACTAGGGCGGAGAGTAGCCTGTTCACGGTCGCAGAGAGACGGCGGATTCAGGGGTAACGCGGCGCGACGCGGGGGAAGCCGTGGACATCGACATCGACCATCGCGTGCGGCCACAATGCGACATGCGTCTTCGTCTTCGTCCTCGAGTCCGTGTTCTTGCTTCGCGCTCTGTATGTGCAGATTGCTGCGGAGGGGACTCGTGGCACGTCCCCGCTGCACCGCTTCTCAGTCGAAACTTCTCCTGCCTGTCGTCCGTGCTCGTTATTAACGTACACGCTATCTGTGGGAGATCGCACCAGAATGGGGAATCCGGATAGCAGCATGCATTGACACCTCCTGCGCCTCGCGGCGCACCCCGCGCGTAAGTCGCCGGCGTGCAATACAGCGTGCAATGACAATGGGACAGTGGGCCCCGTGAGCGACGGCGCCGTCGGGTAAGCGCGATCGATAGCGGCAGCACACCGCGTCCCGACGACCCGCGAGGACCGTCCCGTCGTCGCGTGTGCCGCGCGCGGCTCCCCGAGGCTCCTTGCGGTCGGCCCTCAGCCTCAAGGAACGCTGCTTCGCTTCGCGGGGTTCGCTGGGTGCCCCGGCACGGCGATCCTGCGTGGCGCGTGCATAGAGCGCAGTCAGATGGCGCGCCACAGATGAGATGGGGATGAGGAGGGATCGGCCGGATGGAGCGTGTGCGGGCACACCCGCGTCTTCGGGCGGATGGTCCGCGATGCCGTGGGTGTGCGATGGGTAGGCGCGCTGCCGCTCTCGTCTCGCGTCGAAGTTCGAACGCTGGCCGTCGTCGAGCCGTCGACCGTCGTCGTATCGACATCCGACGTGTAGCTCGTGGCGCGTCCGTGTTGGGGGGATCGCCAGGGAATGCGAAGGCGAAAGTGGCTCTGCCTTCGGCGGCAACGGCAGCGGCAGCAAGGCGGAGTCGGATACGACCGCGAAAGGCTGAAGCTTGAATCCGAAGCCTCTGCAGGCTCCTGGCCAGCCCAGTGCAGTACGAGATCCATGCGGCAACAGTGAGAGACTCGGACAGCGAGGTGCGCGTCGGCCGCGTGCTGCGCAACGTGCCCGAGCGCGTGTGTGGCAGGTGAGAACGGCGGGCGCGCGAGGCAGTCACGGGGTCCATACACGAGAACACCAGCCAGCAACCGGGGAGACGCAGAGAGGCAGGCGGCGGAGATGCGAGCCAGAATGACGGCGGGCAGCGGGAGCAGTGTCGAGCGTCCGATTAGGGGCACAGCGGAGTCGAAGCGGGATGCGCGCAGGCGAAGTCAAGAGGACGCATCCCATGGCCGGGGCCGCTGATGAGGGGAAGTCACGCATGCGGCAGCGCGGCCGCGGAGAAGCGTGTGCGTGCGCGTCCTTCCGCGCGGAGAAGGCGCGTGTCGGAGCGGAAGGAGGCGCATTGCGCGGGAGGAGGTGGGGGCGCGCCTGGGAACTAATCAGCACGCGTGGGGCGAGCGTGGACGCGCGCGCACAGGAATGCGCGGGACGCGATATGAATAGCGGGAGGTGCCGCCCATACCCCACCATTCGGGCGAAGTTGTCAGATCGCGCGAGAGCCTCGGGCGCAGCAGCGCGGGCGTGTGAGGAGGGAGAGGGGATGGACGAGATGGGCGAGATTGAAGCCGGCCATCTCCAGGAGAGGTGGAATGCATCTGCCATGGCAGGACTGGGGTCAGAGCGAGAAGCGTTGGGGGTACATGTTGGGCGGGAGATGGGTTGTGCCATGGATGGGGAAGCACGGGGACAGGTCGTGGAAGCGCACAAGAAGCGGAAGCAGTAGCACAACAAAACAAGCACATTCCAGCACCAGGAGATGGAGCAGTAATCACGGACATAGTCATATTAGAATGGAAGACCATGCAGAGTGCGAGCGTGAGCCTAGACGAAGGTAGTGAGACAGGCAGAAGTCGAATGTTCGAGGTATGTGGAAGTGTGTGGCGAGTGCGTGTAGCCAAGTACACAGGGTGAGTGGTATTCGACCCCATCGTGCACGTTGAGATTGAGTCGAGTCGAGATAGACTTCTATCTTTCAAGATGAAATCTAGGGGGTTCTATCAGCGAGGCGGAGCCGCACGTACTGACCTAGCAGGTACGGTGCTTTCGGCTTCTAGCGCGGATGATGCGACGAGACCGGAGGTACAACCTCGAGCGTCAGACAGGTTGATACTAGCAGTCGAAGCCCTGGCAGGATTGAATTGGGTGGTTTGATGTGGTAGCGGAGACGGCTGGGAACGACACGACCTAAAAGGTTGCGGAATGTGGATTTGGAGCGGAGTGGGTAGCTGCTTTCTTTCCGACGGTGCTATAGGCAGTCATATGTGCGCGGTGTCGAGCTCTGTAGACGCAACGATACGCACCTCGTGCCAATGGACTGCATTACACCCGCGGTCGCGAACAGCTATGGCACAGATAGCACAATGACGACGTTGACATGCAGAACGTACGTCTATGTCCTCTTCATAAACGCCACGCGTTGTTGCGTCTTGTGCGTCTGAAGGTGCGCTGGCTTTTTCAGCGTGCGGGGTCCTGAGCCTAAATCCTGTGGGAGCGATGACGAGTAAAACGATGGGAGCTGTCAAAGCGTTCGCGACGCAAATTTCCGTGAGGCACATACTATGACGATTGCGTGCTAAGACAGCACAATGATAGTGTTGACATCAAGAACGAATGTCGGTGTCTTCTTTGCGAGTGACATGCATTATTGCACTTATAAGTATATAGACGTACCGAACACGAGATGGTTTGCAGCGCAGTGTCCTAAGCCCATACGCAACGTTGGCATGAGCGATAAAATGTCGACGGTAAGCAGGGCATATTGAGACATACCTGTGCGTGCAAACGGAGGATTGTCTGCCTCGCGCTCATGCACGACTAGACTTGAGGACGAACCGAGACATGGGTCCGGCCGACAGTTCGATAAGAGAGGGGGAGACTACTGGGGTTAAGATCCTTATTACAGGGCGTTGGTGGCGCCCTTGACATAGCGTCGCAAAGAGTTTGAGATGTAGATGAAAAGCTATGAAATCAAAAATGACTGAAGCATTTTGTTTCGGGAGTATCATATAGTGGCGCATATGGTGTGATATACGACCTTCAACATGGAATGATAGAGAGAGAAAACACGCCTCGGACGTCGAAGCAGAATTTCGACGCTGCGCACCGTCTAGCCGTGTATTCACAAACAACGCGAAGGCGCGGTATTCTGAAAGAAAAGATAGGCAAAACAAACGACCTGAAGACATGGATAAAGTGGGTGCGCGGAGAGAAGAAGGGGAGATGGTGGCGGGAGGAGAGTAAGAACGAAAAATTTCTGGGTCATGGGCTCCTGTAGGCGAGGCGGCTGCGGCACTCTCCGGCACGATTGCCTTTTCAGGACAGAAGTGTGTAGTTCGCAGTTCAAACATCGCAGCATCTCTTCTTCCTTCGCCCTCTCAACACTGCGACCTCACATATATGCAAACTGTCACTTGTTTGTATCGTGATTTTCCGCGGGGGTCTCATATAGATCAAAATTCCCGTGTCGTGTGCACGTGGCGGCAATTGCTGTTGGACACGACGCCGACTCGTAATGCAACACGCTGAGCATGCACCATGCATAGTCAACATAGGTCTGAAATAGGTAAGGAATGCTTTCTTGCAGTTGACATCATTGAACTCCGTGAGCTGAGCAATACAATCCTTAGGATTAGAAAATTGGCGAACCCGTCACATCTCCCGGGCCCAGTTCAGAGCCAACGCGGGTCACGTTCAACTTGTACATCTGAGCAGACAAGCATATCGGTGCACGCAATGAACTACTAGGCTGACACTACTGCGATTCATTTCATACCAGGCATCGTTTCAAATGTTTCCGGAGGTACTAGTACTATGATTCCCCACAGCGCTAAGCGGTTCCGCAGGCAGAACTCGGGCCATACAAATTACCAGAGTCTGCCCCAACGGCAACGGCACCGTAGCAGACGTTACTTTCGGTCTATGCTGGCGGTGCGCTACGCTTCCCCAAAAGGAAAAGCAAGGTCGTACGTGGCGGCTCCCAGCCAACCCGATCTTCTCCGAAGCACGATACTTCAAACAATACGGCCACTTCCCACACTGGGCTTCTTAACGTGGAGAACACCGTACTCACAGACATAGTCTAACTAGAGGTGAGCGGTCTGCGCTGCTCGCCTGTGTACCGTCTATCAGTCTGACAGGTCAAAGTCATGACAGTGGCCCGGATGAGAAAATGCTGCAGTTGATTATTGTCAAAACGGGTGTGTGCAAGAGCTTCCCGAAGCACCGAAGCAGGCGTCACGAAGGCTTCCTATGTCGGCTGCGTTTGCCCGCGTAAGAACGTGACCCCCTTACGCATCTTACGGAGCAATTCGCGTTGCCATGTCTGCAGGCGTGTATGGCATCCGCGCCTATCCTCCGAAACTTCACGACGATAGAGGAATTCTATGCGTGTGCCCGTCGGTCCCTTCGTTTGTACGATTCCTATGGCTGGCACGCCGTAGTGCGAGCCACCCATTAGGAGACGGTACATCTCGGCACGGTTCCTCGCGGTGATGCAACGGACCGCTAGCGTCTCAGGACGTTACATGACGTGGTCGCCCGCCGGCAGCGCTTCTTACATACATTATACCCACAGAACGGCTTGTGATGACTCCTCCGTCCCTCCGAGTCTTTCCATGCTTGCAATCCAATAGCCATCATCACGCCATGGTGCACACATCGACGCCCGCGCCCTATAGTCCTCCGGGTATAAAGGTCAACCAAACTGTAAGGACTAGGACACCGCCGCCTCAAACAACCGTTTATCACTTGCAGCAAAATGATCCCCACGTCTTCCTCCACTAGCTTCTACAAGTGAGTCGAATTCCTTCTCAAATAACAATCTGTTCGTTGACCATTGCCCGCGAAACGCCAGGGAGCCCGAGTTCGAGACTATCCAGCTCCATGCCGGGCAGGAAGTCGACTCTGCCACAAACGCACGCGCACCGCCCATCTATGCCAGCACTAGCTTCGTCTTCAACAACTCAAAGGTGCGTCGTCTACTCCGTCCCCGCCGTGTCCATAATAGAATTTCATCTTGTACCTCGCTCTACAGCACGGCGCCGATTTGTTTGGCCTAAGGTACGCCAGATTTATTGCCGTTTATTCTGCATAAACGAGACCGCTCACCGCCGCCTTCCAGGTCGCTCGGTAACATCTACTCGCGCATGGGGAACCCGACTGTGGTCAGATCTACCTCCTTCATTCCGCGCGACGTTCACGAGCTGATCACGGAGCTATAGAGCGTGTTCGAGAGGCGCATGGCAGCGTTGGAGGGCGGCGTGGCTGCCGTTGCGACCGCGAGCGGACACGCGGCGCAATTCATGGCCATCGCCGCTATCTGCCGCGCAGGCGATAACATCGTCTCATCGTGAGTCTGTCATTACGAGACGAAGTGTGCCTTGCCTGAACCGTGCTTGGTGTTTAGGTCCTATCTGTATGGTGGGGTAAGTGACCGATGCTAAGCATACATACCATCCTTCTGAGTTCATAGTGCTGATGACTCCCGTCAGACTTACAACCAATTCAAAGGTGCGTATTCATGTCCGTTTCAGAGAGTTTTCCGCTCACCTCCGCATGTGCAGTCTTTCTCAAGAAGTTCGACATTTCGGTCAAGTTCGTGCACGCTCAGGACCCAGCAGCGTTCGCGGCCGCGATCGACGAGAAGACCAAGGCGCTCTACGTCGAGAGCATAGGGAATCCCAAGAATACAGTCGCGCCTCTCCCAGAAATAGCCAAGGTCGCGCACGATAATGGAATCCCGCTCATCGTCGACAACACCTTTGGTGTCGGTGGTACGCTCGAGTGTTCGATTATGTAGGCCATCTTGACGCTAATGATATGGATAATCCGACTAGGCTACCTCATCAGGCCGATAGAGCATGGCGCCGACATCGTCACCCATAGCGCGACGAAGTGGATCGGCGGGCACGGCACGGTACTCGGCGGGGTCGTCGTCGACGGAGGTGCGTTCCCCTCCCCCTCTCTTCTCCATAGACTCTGACCCACTGGCGCACACACAGGAAAATTCGACTGGGCCGCGTCGGGCAAGTTCCCGGACTTCACCGAGCCAGCCGAAGGGTATCATGGGATGCGCTTCACCGAAACGTTCGGGCGCGCGGTGCTCGCGGTGAAGTGCCGGCTGGACGTTCTGCGCGACATGGGGCCCTGCATGGACCCATTCGCGGCGTTCCTGCTCCTGCAAGGTCTCGAGACGCTCAGTCTTCGCGCGCAGCGGCACTCGGACAACGCACTCGAGCTCGCGCGGTGCGTCTCCCCTTTCCTTCGTAAGCGTGGAGCTAAGTGCTGATTGAGGGTGGGATGATAGGTGGCTAGAACGCCACCCGAAGGTCGCATGGGTCTCGTACCTCGGACTGCCCGCGCATGAGTCGCATGCCGACGCGCTGCGGCTGCTGCGCGTGCCACACGCATTTGGCGGTATGCTCACGTTCGGCGTGCGCGGAGACGCGCAGGTCGGGAGCGAGGTCGTCGACAAGCTGAAACTCGCGAGCAATCTTGCGAACGTCGGTGTGTCCTTTCTTCCTTCTCCACCGGGGGACAATGGGTACTCATGTTGGTGCGACAGGTGACGCGAAGACGCTGGTGATCCACCCGGCAAGCACGACGCACCAGCAGCTGAATGAGGAGGAGCAGCTCGCGTCGGGGGTGACGCCGGACCTCATCCGGGTGTGCCGCAGCTCTACCGATCGTATGTCTCTCCGCTGTACTCATTCTCTCTATTGTCCCAGGTGTCCGTCGGCATCGAGAACATCGCCGACATCATCGCCGACTTCGATAACGCGCTCAAGGTCGTGCCGTGAAGCCGGTGGCAAGCGAAGATCGGGGAAGATGCGTGTATTGAGACAACGGGATACGTAGAAGACAACATGCGAGTGGGGCCCGGGGTACAACTTTGAACAAATAGATAGGGGCCGGATGGAAGAATAGCGGTAGTAAAAGCAAGCGACAGCCTAGGCTCGTGCACGATATACGACATTGCGATACACTGCGAGGGGAGGGAGCGCGTAGCGGGGAGACACAAAGACAACTACGAAAGCCCAGAGCATACGGAAGGGCGAGAGAGGGGGTGTCAGCAGAGGCGGAATGATGAAATAAGTAACGGAACGAGAATGGGAGCAGAGTGAATAGCATAATGATAACCTCGATGCGCAACATGTGACGCATCGCCCACTATTGGAAGTCGGGCGGATACTCGCAGCCGGCCAGTGGCACCAGGCCCTCGGCGGCAGCGTAATAGTCGAGCTCCGGGAGCACGACGGTGGGGACGAGCTTTATCTCGTAGAGCGCAAGCTCCGACGTGGTGAAAGCCTCCTTGGAGAACACAAGGTCCTTGACGGCGTCGCAGTTGTCCTCGAGCCCGAGCTCTGCGGGAAGGCTGTGAAGGGATGGGGCGCACTTTAGTCACAATGCACGGTCTCAGGGGGGCGGGGCCACGACTGACCATTGGACGATCGCACCGCTCTTGGCGATGGCGTCGATAATGGAGGGGAATATTTTGAGTTCGTCAGAGCCCACCAGGGTAGACTCCTCAGAGTGGGAGTCGGCGGAGGGGGTGGACTCCACGGAGGCCTTGTCGGCGTCGACGCGCCGCTGGAGCTCCTCTTCAATCTCGTCGACGAGGGAGGTGTGGATATCCTCCGAAAGAGGCGCGAGCACACGCTGGGGAGCGCATTCAGTAAGGCACGGCGGGGGGCAGAAGAACGAGTGGCTAATCACCGGAAGGCTTTCCCGCGGACGACGCTTGGGGAAGTCCTTCGCCCGAGCGCGACGGGAGCGGAGGCGGTTGGCGTCGGAGGTAACAGCCCCCGGCTTGTGCCCGCTGACGATCTTAGAGAAGGAGGACTTGACCTTAGCGGCCATGGGGGCGACTCGACGAGCCTTGACAGCATTCACGGACGCCATAGACTTGCCAATAGCGGCGGTGACGACGATGGCGAAAGATACCATGGTGGCGTGCGTGTAATGTGAATGTCAAGGTAAAGGGGAATGGGAATAGGGAATGGGTGGAACGGGAGAAGCCTGGGGGCTCGGAAGGGGGCGTCGCCGGGTCTTTTATATGGGGCGGTCGCAGCACAATTCGCATTGGCGCGCAACTGGGAAAAAGTGATCGGGGGGACGGTTTGAGGGCATTGCCTACCGCGGACAAAAGAGAACAATGAGTCTGTTCGAGGCGAGTTAAAGAGTCCCTCGCGCTCGCGGCCATAGAGCAATGCGCATCAAATTTTACGGCCACCCCAGGTTAGCAGTAGGACCGTCGGCGTGATTGGCTAAAAGACAATGGGCCGCCTTGCCCTGCAACGGGATTGCGTCGAGCGGGCTTATCTTCTGCTCATCATTAATGTCCCCTTACCAGAGCGATCCCTAAGCCCAAGCGAGCCCAATAGAATTTGAGTCAGGCATTGTGACTAGCGGGGATCCATGGGTTACTGCGTGGTCTTTGTCCTAACCGAAAGTTCTTATCCCTCTCTGTTGGATATCAAAAGAGTAATCAGTCTATATGGAGTTCTATTGCATGCACCTCGGTTCGGCAGAGTAGAGGTCTATGGTATGTCTGCGCCTGTTTTCCTCCACCGTCCTGCTTGTAAAGGCTGCCATAGGATGTGGCGAGTCGATGATGTCCGGGATATCGTTCTCTGTATGAGAGCCATTTGAGCATGACCTTCCAGCGCTCTAGTCCAAATTTGAACGTACCTTAGGAAATCCTCGCAGCATGTGTGCCACTGGAAGCGAGTCAAGGCAGAACGAATGCCGGCAAGAGCTTAGAGGGGTCGTCCGTTCAGACTCCGCGAGCCAAGTTGGGTGATTGACGCTGGGATACACAAATACAAATAGCTGCAACTTTAGCCACCACTATCCTCTGCCCTCCGCCATCCAGGGTAGCCAAGTGGTGAACTGTACCAGGTGTTCATCGATCATCCCCAAGAGGTGTGCAACATGCGCGCAGCTCTATCACTACACAGTTATCACTGATTCTGTCCCGAAGAGCAAAAACAAAAGCTGAACCTTGCCCGGATTGAACGGACGACCTTGAGGACACTCCAGCAATCTGGAATCTCACGCGCTACCACTGTGCCAAAGGTTCATATCACATCACCACGTTAAGCCAAATAGGACGGGCACATCGATGTATCAAGCCAATGAGGGCGACATCATGGCCACTTGCAAGTGCCGAGTCAAGGGCTTCAGCGAACCGACGTCGAATTCTTCAAGAGACTCGCCGTCGGCCACCCGTATGCCTTAAAAGAACAAACAACCGTGACTAGAGTGGCTCGGTTGCTCGGACTTGGGGCTCTCTGGGAAGTGCCATGCTCAATGTCTTGTAGAAATCCGGGTTTTGTCGCCGGGGCCCGGTTCAACGAGGCCTCAGGCTAGATGCCTTTCAAGTACGATGTCGATGATGTAGACCGTTAGCTGCACAAATTGGGACATAGTACTGAATCACATCGTTCAAAATGTATTGTAGTCCGTGAGTGAAAACTTCGGTGGAAACTGGTGATGTTGTCCTAAGGCACACTTTCACCATTCTACTACTTGATATTACGGCTAGGTAAGGGGAGTCCGGGCCATTGAGCCTTCACGACGAGTCAGATATCATCGTGAGCTGCGGAAGCAGAGGCGCAGGCATGCGAACGTGCACGCCATCCCCTCACTTCTCCTCCGCCGGCCACTTGTCCCCCACAGCATCGACTTCTGGGCAAAACGACAGCGCGCCCTTCAAGTCCACCATCGAGTCGTCATTTCCGTCCCTCATGACCTCGGTGGTGGTGGTGACCTTGATGTTGATCCCTGCAGATGACATCGAAGACCATTGAGCCTAAAACGCGCCCGCAATGAGCCGCTGCACCCGGAACGCCGCTCACGGTAGACTGCCGGTAATGAGTTCTCACCGACTGCAAGCCCCGGCTCGCTCTCCGGTTCGCGTAGATCATCGACCAGGGGGAGCCCGAGCGAGCCTGTGCGGGCGACTTGTGGAGGTCGGATGACCGCGACGGTGCGTCGGGGGAGAGATACTCGCGGCGGTGGTTGAGCCTCGATGGGGGTCAGCGCTTCTGAGAGCAAGCGGACGCAAGATAAAGCTCACTCAGCAAGGAGCGACACGGCGTATACTGTTGCGTCGAGGGATACAGGTTTTAGTAGATGCTTCTCTCGTAGAAGGAGATATGTACGCACATTGAGTAGCGACGATGTCGACTGCAACGCAGACCCGGCTCTTAGGCCAGACGATCGCCTAGATAGTAGTCAGTTCCCTGAGACACAGGATATGAACCATGTAGGTCTTCTACCCACAAAGATCAAGGAGAGCAGACTGGTGACGCTAAAAGGGAGCTCGTGTCGGCACGTGAAGGTTGAAGGCGGACCAGTATCTCCGCTTACAATATCAGCAGACCTGACACTAGTTAGCCCATCGTGAATGACCTCAAGTTATCGGTGATCTTACCCGTATTCCATGTATATGTTATCAGGACTTTGAGGGTGTGATCCGTCCTGAAGGGCGCATTTAGTCGACAAGTACATACGTGCAAGAGGTGGTAGATGTGAAACCTACTTTTCAAAGTCTGTCCGCTTGCGTAACAGTCGTAATCTGTGGATGAGCGCTCCCGCGAGCAACGCACTTGCCACCATGACTGCTGCTGAATGTGCAACACCGAGTAGCTGCGAGCTCATGGGTCAGACTTAGCCGGTACTACGATGATTTGATTCATGGACTGACCCGGATTTTCCTAACCACCTCGGCGGTGCGCGGTAGGTATCTATCCCCAAAGCATCAGTTTCCGCATTCCCGGAGGTTACAAAAACGCAGCAGTGACTGACAATAGAACAGTAGCAGCTGTGGAGACGACGAAACATTGAACAAGGTCGAAAACATTAGGTTCAGCCTACTCACCGATAGCAGTCCCAAATTGCCCTGCGGTAAGTATACCCTTACGTATGGCTTCAGTGTTTATCGAAAAGCAGCCAGTCGGCGTGCGATAACTCACCGCTCCTGCGACGACTATACACCCATACGTCGGCCACACTATGGGGTCCATGTGAGTACGGTGCCTTCAAAACGACGATGTTCGCGTACTGAGGTAGATACGTCTCGCAAACAGGCTAACCGATAGATCAGCGTGTATTCTGCCGAGTGATAGCGACACGACATACCTCTGAGTGAAACAGAAAATCACTGCCTGTAGAGAACGAGGTCGGGTGAACAACGGCTCTCCACTGGGGCCTGAGAACTCGTGCGACTCACTGCAAACACGTTCAAGATCTACCAAATGACACGGTATGTGAGCGGGTTAGCATTCAGCATGGCTACGATCATTCACGTACGTCCATGGACCTGCATGCTCTCCGTCAGTATCTGTACCTCGCATGATCGCAAGCCACCGGACGTACCAGCGATTCTTCTGTGGGATCACGTCGAGATATCGATCGAGCACGAGAAAGTCGTAGCTGCATATTCCCAACCGCAAATAAGCCCAACTGTACGAAGGAGTAGTGCTTGACATACCTCGCATGCATGCATAGCGCACTATGGATAGTTTCCAACGCGCTAGTCCTACGTGAGCTTGGAACCCACGTAGACCACCGCCCATGTGAACTCACAGGATAATTGAGACCTATAATGGCATGAGTGAGATGTCGCTCGCCTGCATGACACCCGAAATGCTGCGTACCAGTGGTTTATATATCCGCGTCTGCTCTTTCTGGTAAATGCAGAAAGTGTACGTCTGGTGCACGGTCATCCCGTACAGTCTGACAAAGTTGAGCGGGACGTCAGCGAATGCCGTTTTTGATAGTATGGTGGGTGTACAGACATGAGGCCCAGGAAGGTGCCGATGAGCAGTGAGCCAAGGGTTCTGAACTGCTCAAAGTGGTCGTCGGTGGAGGTGAGGAGACCATCGGCATTCGAGGTGGCGTTGGACATCGTGCTGGGCGATGGAACGACGGCTGTTGGACATAGCTGCCCGCTATATAGACTATGATAGACCAGCGTATCAAGATGAGCGATAAGTACAGATAGTCATCATCGACGGTACGCCGCCCATGACACTTGCGGGGAGCAGCCGACCCTGGACATCCGGCGTGCGCGTGGGAGTCGGGCGAAGTGGTCATGGGGGCCCTTGAAAGAGGGCAGTGTAGGTGGACGAGGACAACACCACCTGCGGTGCAACGCGCAATCAGAATAGAACCAATCGATGTCGGGAAGAACCACCTCACAAAGCGCTCTACAACCGCCACTTACGAGTCGAAGGACATATCCTTTAGCGTACCTGGGGGTGCTCTCGTAACCAACGAGCCTCATAGCCATCTGCTCGTTGACGTACACGGTCAATGGAGTGTCTTCGTCGAGGGAGATCCTGTGGGAACACAGTAGGTCGTACATGTTCCAGCGGAAGAGGGGCAGATACTTACTCGCATTCCGGATACACCCAGTATACCCGGCATCATCTGTCAAGCTGTGTTTCATATACGCCCAAACGGATATCTCCGCAAAGGCGAGTAGACCAGACCGGCGGACCGTAGGTGACATCCACTTTCAGCTCACGCGCTCTGGATAAGAAGGTCAGCGGAATTGTGTGCAGTACAATAGTACCCCACTTACCCCGAAAAGAATGCCCAGCTGCGACACGAACGCACCATCCACCAGATCACTCCATGGCAGAATGGAAAAGCATGAGATAGAGATGCATGGTTGGATTATGAGCTACGTAACATGGAGTCTAGCTATACCACTACCGATACAGCGAGCCATCAGTAGTACATCGCGTCCGTGAAAAGTCGTGAATGCCGTCGCAGACGTGGATGGGACATCTAGACAGCGGACAAGCGGACTCAAAACAAGCACACAGCATACATAGACGACGACGACACGAACCAGCGTTACGAGGCGGTATAGCAAGGCAGGGACGCTTACGCCGGCCGGCGCGCACCCAGGCGCGACGCACCCCACTTCCTCGCGGGCGGGGTGACGGTCTGGAACCCGTCGTCGTCCTTCGAAGGCTCCTTTGCAGGGACCGGGGACGCAGGCGCCTTCGCAGCAGGTGGGGGAGTCGCAGCAACTCTCGCAGGTGCAGAGATTGCGGGTGAAGCAGGCCTCGCAGGAGTGCTATCGCCAGCCTCTTTGGCCGCCTGGCGTGCCCGCCAACCGCCTCCTCCACCGCCCGGGGCGGAGCCGAGGGCACCAGGCCGGTACTTGGGGGCAGGGCTCTCTGACCTATCGGGGGTGGCAGTGCGAGCGGGGGGCAAGCTAGCTGTGCCAGGCCGCCGCCAAGCCGCAGCTTCGGGAGCCGCACGAGCGAGGGGCGCGGCGGGAGCAGGCGCGGCGGCTTGCGCCTTCGCGGCTTGCCGACGTGCCATAGCCTCGTCCTCGCGCTGTTGCTGGTGGCGAGCGGCCTCCAGTGCCTGTTGACGCTCCTCCTCGCGCTCCTTGCGCTTGGCGGCGGCGGCTTCCTCTTCTACGCGCTTCTTTTCCTCGGCGACAGCACGAGCGGCAGCTTCCTCCTCTTCTCTGCGCTCCTCTTCTGCGATGCGCTCTGCAGATAGATGGATGAATAGATGTCTGGATGGAAACGAAAATGCACAAACCTGCTTCCAAGCGAGCCTCCTCCTCTTCCTGCTCCCTCTGAATGCGCTCTTCCTCCTCGAGGCGCTGGCGCTCCTCCTCGCGCTCCTTGAGGACGGCGGCGCGACGCTTCGCCTTCTCCTCCGCCATCTTCTTCTGCGCGGTCGCCTGCATGTTGGCAAACTCCTCGCCCCTGCGGGAGTGGATGGACTCCTTGAGAGTGTTGTAGTCACCGAGCATCCGCGTCAGGCGGTGCTTTGTTTCGACGTCCTGCAGGTGAGCAGCGCGGCTCGCCTCCAAGCGCGTCTTCTGTGTCGTCTCGAAGACGGCACGATCGTTCGCCTGCTGTACCTCGTAGTCCTTCGCGAGTAGAGGACGCTCCTCCTTGCGGTAAGCACGCTCGACGTGGTCGAGACGCTTCGTGAGGACACGCATACGCTCGTTGAGCTCCTTCTTCTCCTTCTCGAGCTGCTCGACTTGCATACGCATAAGACTGTCGGTGTTGAGGCTCTCCATGTCCTGGGAAGGCAGAGTCAGTGGTAGATGACGCAATAGATCGCGAGCACTCTTACCGTGATGTCGACCTTGAGCGTGCCCTTCTCCTTGAGACTCTGAGCGAGCTTCTTGGCCTCCTCGACACGGATGTTCTCGATCTCCTTCCGAGCACGCTCCACCTCCTTGTTGCGCAGCTCCTGGGCGGCGCGACGCGCCTCCTCCTCTTGCTGGCGGCGGAGGATTTCCGCACGGCGGCTGGCCTCCTCCTTCTCCTTGCGGACGGACAGCTCGGAGAGCAGCTCACGCCGACGAGCAACGAGCGCGCGGCGGACCTGAAGCGCCTTGCGCTCGGCCTGTGCGGCGGCAGCAAGGGCAGCAAACTTGGCTTGCTGCTCTTCCTCGGTAGGCGCGGCCGGGGGGAAGAGCGCAGCGAGGGAGTTGTGGAGAGTGATCGCGACGTCGCTTAGACGAGTGCGGACGAACTCCGAGCTGGAGGGCTGCACAGCGCTTACATTGACCATGGACGTCGACGAGCTGGGGTCCTCAACGGCAGCGAAAGCGCTGTCGGTGAAGGTGATGCTACCCGCAGCGTGATCGACGCGCACATTCAGCTCACCACGGCGAGCGCAACCCATCACATAGGCCTCGATTTGTTCATTGTCGTAGGAGCCGGTGCCTTCCACGGCGACCTCACGCAGCGGCGCGACAAGCTCAAGCAGGTTGCTGATGTTGATGGTGGTGTAGACCTGGGACAACTGAGAAAGCAGGCGGGAAAGGAGAGCATGTTGGAGGAGCGGGACGTAGGAAGAATATGACGAGTCGGCAGCAAGAGAGGTCAAGAGGGGCGCAACAGAAGAGCAAAGCGTGAGGGGGTCGAAGGTGACCTCAAGGACGTTGTACAAAGACTTGACAGACTCCGGCGAGAGCTTGAGCACGTTGCGTGCCAACTACCGTCGTACGTCAGTAACTGAGCCGACAGACACAAAAATAGACGCACTGCCTCGCGCAACAGGCTAGCCCTAGTGGGTGTCTTGGTGAGTCCTAGCAGGGAGGACAATCTGGCGCCCTTGCCCTTCATCTCCTCTGCACCTGCTTCGCCTTGGATGCCAACGGGGACGGCGAGCGCGCTGACAAGAACCTGACCAGCCAGTCGGCTCATCTCCTCCTCAGACTTGCCGCCGATAGCAGAGACCACAGCGTAGTACCGGCCCCAGGCAGCGGCATGGTACAGAGCGTTTCCGCTCATGAGGAAAATCCTGGTCAGCTTCTCGTAGTAGTTTGCCATCATAGAGGGACGAGGGGCCTTCTTCGCCATAGTGAGCAGATTGTGTACGTCCTCAACTGAACGGAAGGCCTCCTGCCAGAGCTCAAGCTCTACGGAGGTGTTCAGCTGGGCAAATCGTGTGTCGAGATGGTGCTGCAGAATATCGGGGTCGGAGAGGTTGATGGCATGGGGTTGGTGTGAGTACTTCGCGACATTGGAAAGGTGGAGACGGAGGGTCTCGCAGAGGCGGCGGAATTCCACCTTACGCTCATGCTTGAGGCAGAACTTGAATGCCTGCTGAGCGATTTGCTATACCGGCAAATACGTTACGTCATGTAAACATTCATCGGGCCTGCAGGCACGAACCTGGTAGATGGTCTCCAGCCGGGCATTGTTTTTGAGGGTCTCGAGAGCGGTACGGTAGCTCTCCCAGAGAAACTTGAGCCAAGGAGTGACAAGGGCCCTGTCGGTCCTGTCTTTGCTCTGGTCTCCACTGACCGCGCCGAGAAGAATGCTCTCCGGGGTCTCGCTGGCCTCGAGATCATCGACGTCGACAGCGACGGCCTTGTCGGCCTTCTCCTGCGCCTCCTGCACCTTCGCGTCGGAAAGCTGGATGAACCGGTTGATGACGACCTCGATGGACGCCACGCTCGTATTTTGGGCAATGTTCTTGTACTGCATGAGGCCCTCTTTTGCTGTACGACCCTTCCGCAAGTCGACGCAAAGTTCAATGAAGCGAAGCATGATAGGTTCCAGGGAGGCCAGAGGTGTAGAGCGGAATCGCTTCGAGGAGAACATCTCAGTGAGTGATTGCAAGGCGGCATGAGTCTGGCCGACGGAGACAAGGCCCTCGGCCTGCTTGAGGACCGTCTCGGGTTTTGAAAACGGCGCCATACTGGGCAGATTTTGACGTAGAAGTCGTCGAGAGCGTCGGAGACGGCGAGGGTGGCGAGGATGTCGAGGGCGACGACGAGGGTGGGGCAAAAAGTTGCGGGCTGCAGTCAGACTCTGTCCCAGCTTCGCTACCGAAAGACAAGGTTTATCAGATCCTAACTCCGATCACTCAGACGCCTCCCCGGATCACGATAATAGCGCCCATTTCGATAGGGTCACCTCCGCAGACCACTGGGATTATCACATCCCGCAAATATTGGATGGTCTTCGAAGGCAAGTACTGCAAAGGTCAGGGAGCTCGACGAGTGGATAATAAATTAGGTGCAAAGTTGGTCTACACTACTGATATCATGCAATAGCTCTACAATATGCAATACCCTGAAAGTCCTGAAAAAGTCCGGTATGTGCAATGAACGTCTGACGGTGAGCGTATAAAAAGTTCTACTCCTTGTCCTCCTCCGCTGCTTCTAGCATCATGTCTGCATATGAGTCAGCTTGATGCTCGGTGTCATAGAACAGGGTGCAGTCTTACCGCTCCACATAGAATTTTGCATCGTGGACGCCATGTCGTCTTCGTCTCCGGAACGAGAGTCTCTCGACATCGATCCGTCCAGCCTGGGCTCACAGTCAGCGCGGAGATTCGGCACATAGCTAAACGTAACAACGCACCTGCTGCTCATGTCTATAGACAGCATGCTGACGTCGCTCGTTCTCTGCCGTCTCTGCAGCATGCGTCGCGAAGGTGTGTCTGGCCCGAACGACAGCATATCTGGCGTGAACGACAACTCCGGAGATTGCAATATGCTCGGTGAGATCGCAGGCGTCTCCGCGCCGCCGAAGCGATGGACAGGCGTTTGACCGGGCGATGTGATATCGCGGGTGATCATTGGCGGCGTGGCAGGGAAGTCATCGACAACGATGGCGGGGATGTCTGCAAGCTAGTCAGTACTCGTGGATAGAGACGCAAACGCCGTCGCAGATACTGACCTGATTGGACCAGACCGTACTGCTGCATGCGAGCCTGCTCTCTCTGCGCGAGGTACCGCCGGCGGTACAGGATCATGAGCAGCAGCGACTGTACGCGATCGAAGTCTACGAGATCTGTGACGAGCTTGTTCGTCTCGGTCCGTACGACGAGGTCCTTGAGGCTGCAAGGAAGCATGAGCAACACGTATATGCGCGACATGGGCAGAGACGTACACAAGGGCCTCCCGGTCGACAATCAGCTTGTGATGCGCCAAAAGCAGCAGCATGTTGGTGAAGGATATGCCCTTGCCGGGTTCGTGCGAGATGCGAGCCTCGTGGTACAGGCGATTGTACAGGTTCTTCCTCCGCTTGATAGCAGCACGGTCGACGCCGCTGAGGATCCCGTCCACCTTGTTGAAATCATAGCCGCCGACGAACTTCTCGTGCCATGAGTCGACGCCTTGCGGGTCCTTGGAGTAGGCCATGATTCTGTGGATGCTGTACTCTGCGGGGTAGATCCTGACTTCGAAGATGCCGCTCAGTTTCTAACGTGCATATCAGTATACGCAATCTACCGCTTCTATACGTCTCGAGCCACGCACCCCGAAGAATCGCACGAAGTTGGCACGCTCCAGAAACCCGGTCTTTGGATTCGCGAACTCGGCCCAGACCTTCTTGAAGGCGCGCATCTCTTCTCGGGTGATCGACTTGGCACCGCTGGACATCTGGAAGACGTAGTAGAAACTCTCGACCACCACACCAGTGAACAAGTTGGCAAAGATGTACTGTATGACCGTTAGTGCCCGAGCGGCGCTCCGGAGGGGAAAGGACGAACCATGCTCAGCAGGTTCCATGCGATGAAGAGGCTGAAAGACCAGTAGATGCTGCCGCAATCGGTTTCCCCATTAGGGTTTATCGTGCAGCGAGGATAATCCAGAGCGCTACAGTGAACGATGATATTCAGCATGTACTCGACTAATTCATGACGGATAGACTTACAAGTCGTGCATATACTGATTCCAGCCCTCTCTGTGTGGCTATCAGCACTTGAACGGTAGACTGCATACGACTGCGCGTACCCTGTTGTCATAAAGGCTAACATGACCAACGCCTTCGCCATACTGGAGTAGTTCGAGTTCCGTGCTTCGCCCGTGTTCCACTTCGTCAAACTGAAGACCTCCACGAAGAGGATGGCGAAGAACAGGAACAAGATGACCCAAAGCCCGAGCAGACTGAGAATAACCGGAAGACTCCCCCTGTGGATTGCGTGAGCTCAGGTACACGCACATATACGAGGGTAGAACATACACCGCGGTCTTGAAAAGCTTATTGAGACTGTTCACGCGCTGCACGAGCTTGAACGCGATGCTGGTGATAAATAGCTTCTGCAGCTGTTGGATGACGAAGCCTCCCGTGTTGAAGCGTACGATCAGAGTGGCGAAGAGACTGCCGCCGGCAACGATGATGTCGAAGATGTTCCAGCCATTTGCGCTGTAGCTCTTCCAACCAAGACCCAACATCCTAACGATGATGTCCACCACATACATGATCGTGACGAAGAGGAAGAAATCGTCTAAAAGAGTACGGTCAGACATGCACTTCACCGCTGGCAGACAGAAATCACGTACTGCGCGCTTCGTCCAGGATGTCCTGCGGAGTGAACGTCTGCGTCCTGTCATGCAAAGGTAAGCCAATCGAAAGACGAGACATGTCGTGGGGTACGTACATAAGAGCGACGACGTGCAGGGTGTACAACACGGTCATCATCCGATGCCACCAACCATGCTTATGGACAGCACGGTCGTAGCACCACTGCCTGACGGCCCAGGTGGGTCTCTTCTTCGGACGCTTGGAAGGCCGTTGCCTCTTGACGAGTTTTTGCAAATCGATCCACTCTCGTTGGGCCTGCGTAAGCAAAGCCGAGCCGGTCTTCGACGTGAAGTTGCCGATGATGATACTAGTGCGGGAGACGTGAGCGTTGCACTCTACGACGAGACCAGAGATCGACTCACCTGACGAAAAGCGTGAAGATGACGACGCCGCCCAGCAAGTTGTAGATGAGGAAGAAGATCGAGTTGCCGACGGATGCGTTGGTCTGCGGTTGTTGCCCTTCGCCAGTGACGCTCGTCGCAACACCCAGCACATCCACCCAGCCCTCGAGCGAGACGATCTCGAACAGTATCAGGAGAGACTGTCGGAAGCTGTCGAACGAGAATGTCGTCGATGGCGCGGGGTTGTCCCACACTCGCGGAACGAGGTATGTAAACGAGTTGCCGTCGTTGACGAAGCCTGTCGAGTACTCGTTGATGCAGTCGCTGATGCCAGACGCCGACGAGTCGTTGCACTCGTTCGTGACGCCCGCGAAGATGTTGAGACCCCAGACGGCGTAGGGGATCATGTACAGGATCGCGAGGAGCGCAGCATCGAGAATACGAGCTATGCCGGAAATGATCAACGATTCGAAGGTGGACCGCATCTTTTCAATGAGCGTGATGAGCCGCAGGGCGCGAAGAGCCTTCAAAGAGCGTGTAATGCGGCTGAGACCGCCGATGAAGATGAGGCCGGTGGCAGCATTGACGAGGATGCCTACGAGGATGAAGAAGTCGAGGATATTCCATATGCTGCGAATGTATGCGTTCGGGGTGAACAGGAAACCGTCTGCGATGATCTTGATGACGAATTCAAGGGCTAGGACAAGGGCAAACGAGCCCTCAGCGAGATCGAACCAAGTTCCACGGATCGGTCCGTTCTGAGCGTAGAAGTCGCGACGGTATACGGGCGTAGCGATACTCTCCACCACGATTCCTCCAATGACGGTCAGGAGGAGCAGGAGTTGGAAGATGGGATGAGCGATTGCCGAGTGAGGTGTTCCGAAGATGCGGTCTCCACCTGGTGGAGCAACGAGCTTCTGACACGCCTGTCGCAGCCAGTTCTTCTGTGAGAAGATCCAGAACGTCTTGTCGTAGCTAGGATGGTCGCGGATGAAATCGGCCTTCTGCGCTCGGCGCTCGTACAGAGCATCATTGAGCTCTTCCACGTCAACTGCATCGTTGTTCAAGGCTGCTAGCACCTCCCTGGGACTAAGGTCAGCAGATAAAGCACACAACGGTATAGCATATACTCACAAATGCCTCTCAGTCTCTTCGTCTACTGGGTCCGCGGTCGCGACGGAGTCTCGACGAGTGTTGCGGAGAGTAGTGAGCGGCACGTCCCCAGCGGTGATCTCACCCGCGAAGAGGCGCTGTAGTCGCCTCAGAGTGGACTTCGCCGTGTACTGCTTTTGTGCACCGCCGCGCCGTGTCTTTGTATCCTGCATGCTGTGGTCAGTGTCTGTCGAGCGGTGAGGTTCCAAAGAGGGCGCATACAACGAAGGAGTTCTCTCTTTTCGGGAGGCCGTAGTCTTGTACGAGCGCCTTCTGCATCGGTAGCACCAAGTTCGACGGCAGCTCCACCTCGATAGCCTTCGGCTGAGCCTTGAACCACCGGTAGGGGTTCAGCCTGCGGACCCACGTAGAGCGTACTTGCTGCGGACGGTGCGACGCCCAATAATGGGAGGCTTGCCTACTGCGCTTCGACTCCTCGGCAACGTCGAAGTTCTCGTTGATGACGGCGATGAACATTTGCAGCACGATGTCTAGCAAAGTTTTAGCGGTATATCAGCAAAGACCACACGAGACTCACAGTTCGCGAAGAACATCCATCCAGCCACGAAGAGCACGACTATGACGGACTGCCGAAGGGGGACTTCAGGTTCTGCAGCTTTGTACAGTACATCTGTCCAGTTCTCTGACGAGAACACCTGATAGATGCCGAGGAAGGTGTTGTATAAGGTCCCGAAGTCGATGAGCTCCCCGGACTTGACGTCGCCTCCAACTAGCTGGACCGCGAAGAGCGCGGCGAGCAAGTTGATCTCGATGAGGAACAGAGACATGTTGGCCAGACCGTACATGTTTCCGAAGACTGCGAGCTAAAAGGAGAGAACTTTGGCCAAGTTATCACGATGATAGAGACTAACCACATACCAGCAGGGGTTTCATCCTCGGAATCTCCAAGATCACGCGGTAGAACCGCATAAGTTGGAAGATCGTCAGCCAAGGATAGACCGGCGAGCGGTGGATGGCTGGAATTTGGATGATGCTTGACCCAATCGCGAGCAGCAAGTCTAGGACGTTCTGCCCCCGGTAGAAGAACTTCCGCCAGTCAGGCAAGTAGGCGAGCACTCGAATGATGATCTCGACGTCGAAAGTGAGCGTGAGCGCCAGCTCGCCTTTGTCCAGAATCTCTGCATGCATGTCCGAGATGTCGACAGTGCGCGTCGCCTGCAGAACAAGCGATGCCAGGGCGAAGAAGACCCAGCACCAGCGGATGCTCTCGTATACCTCCCGGATCCGGTTCCTGCCAGCAACGCGTCTGCCGTCCACCATCGACCAGCCCTCTTCGTTCTCTTCGACCACGGCGGCAAGGCTGTAGCACGGTCAGCGGGCGTATTAGCCAGAGGAAGATGCAACATACGGTGCCGCTCCGAATGCGCTCTTCTTTGTGTCCGACCGGATGGCCGAGAACGTGTTGGTGATCACCGCGACGAACAGGTTGATGAGCCAGAAGTTCAGGACAATGATGCAGACGATGTAGAAGAAACAGGACACGAAGAACTCAGCGTCCATCATCTGGTACATAAGGCCAGACCACTGTGGAGAGAATCAGCTGCAATGCAATACGAAGGACTGGTCATATGCGCACCCCATTTGCTGAGGAGACGATGACGACCTGGAGGGCAGCGAAGTAGATCATGTCAAAGCTCTCAAGGTCTGAATTTGGATTGTCTGCGTTCTCCTATACGTGTTCCTCTCGGTGAGATGGGGTGCCACTAGAAGCGATGAGTACATACCACGCAAATTTGTCCGAGTGGACAAATGAATCCTTTGGGTGAAGCATTCTGCCCATCCGCATTGATGTAGCCCATCGTTTGTAGCGTTGTTGAATTGATGTACCCGCCACAATTCTGGTCGAGCGCAATGTCGTCTTCGCCAAGTGTAGGGAGGAGGTGGCATGTGCGGCGAAAGGAGCCCTTGAATGATTGAATGCCGACGATGCTACGGAAACGCTGAGCGACGAATACTCATGACGAGGGATGTAGAACAGGCTTACGAGAAGAGGATCATTGCGAATAACACGAAATAAGAAACGCTGGCGAGAAGTGGCCGGGCAGTCTTCAGAGATCGCATAATCGTCTGTACACCGCCGAGTTAAGCCAAACAACGTTAAACGAATAGAATATATTGCTCACAGTAGTACCGGAAGTGATCGCCAGCAAGCGAGCTGTCCGCAGGACGCTCATAGCGCGAAATAAGCCAATATGGTATTGATTTCGTTCTACGCCAGAAGATGCCAAAACCACTGTTATCCAGAAGCTCAAGATAGCGACGAAGTCAATCCTAGTCCAGCTATGTCGAAGGTAAGGGAGGTTGCGGTGGGTCTGCCCTCTCGAGTCCTCCACGCTGAGGCGGAATGGTAACGACAGTGTGTCTCCGGCGTTGTCGGAGCGCAGTGCCTTAGAAAGAAATGTTGGTTCGGAAGGATTGCGCACATGAGCATGCAAGTGTTGCGCTCCTGCCAGAGCTTTCTCCGCCATTGGAGACTTCGACTGGGTAGTATCGGAACGTGGTCGCGAAGGTGTGCCGTTGCTCCCCGCCGAGGGTTGTGACGCCGATAAGGAATGATGCGCAAGAGTGAACGGGCGAGCAAGGTTTTTGCGAAATTGCTTCAGGCGTTGCGTCATCGAAAGACCTCGATGAAGCTGCGATTGACCGTGGGTGCCAGTGTGGGAAGGGGTTCGAGCGATATTGAAGCTGGCCTCGACAGCGGTGTTTGGCGGGTGCGCCATGCTGGGGTATGCCGCGAAGGGCGATTGAAAGAGTGTGGAGACAGGAACTTCCGGGTCTAATAGGAGTCCAGATACACATATTCGCGCAAAGGCTTCCAGACTACGACCCGTGAGCTCGGATAGGTATGACGATATGAACATGTCACCCACGTGAATAAGCAAAACAGGACGAATAGCACATAGTCTTCCCAGGCGTGGAAGTAGCCCTTCATGGGAGGAGGAGGGCTGTCGTCGGGCCAGTCTTCTGGCAGAGCATGGGGGCGAGATGCTTGTATCGCGAGAACAAGTCCGTTAATGATAATTAAGAGCAGTATGATCGGTTCGGTCCATCTGCGAAGCGTAAGTACCGCGCACTTACACGGCTGCGAACATGAACATCTTACGGATATGTGAGGAACTTGTACAATGCGAGGCGTAGTTTGCTGTGCGGACCGAGGCATCCCAGTGTGCGCCCTCGTATAGGCAGTGTCTTCGTCAAGTCGGGGAGCGCCTCGTCCTCGTCGGGTATCTCATCGTCGTCTTCATCCCGGTTCTCATCGCGCTCGTGTGCGTCATGCAGTCGCACGTGCTCGTCCAGGCCGAGCCCTCCGAAGTTCACGACGCGTAACGACGCGCGCCGCAAGTTGCCAGAGAAGTTCTTGAGCGTCGTTCCCGTCTTCTTAAGCGGCGACGCGCCGTACCGTACCGTCCTCCGCTTTCCACGTACCGACGCACCCGTCCTCTCCGCATCAATGCTCTCTCCTGTCCCCCATTCCGGACCCATGCCTTGACGCGACATGTTGGAGGTGAGGTGTGCTTCGTCATCATCGCGCATACTGTCCGTGGTGTCCCCCGACTCCCGGAAATGGGATGAGATCAGGGAAGCAGAGGACTGGCCGGGCTGTGAGGCCGAGTAGACTGGATTCGAGTCTTGATAGCGCATTTCGCCTGCGCGATATGAGTAGTCGCGGAAAGGCGGGTCCTCATCCGTGGGCGAGAAGAAGGGGTCCTCGGTTGAACTCCACGTCGCATTCCCGGAACGCGACGGACCTGGCGTGATGTCTCGGTCGGACGGCTGCAGGTTGAAACGTAGAGGATCCTGAATGGCGTTGGCTCCTCCCCAGCTAGTCCGTCGCCGAGAGATGCTGTCAGAAGAGAGAGGTGTTGCGGGGCGAGAACTGCCAAGTCCAGCGGGCGTCCCAGACAAATCCACAGCAGAAGACGAGGAAGAGTGACGAGATAGGTCCGAGTGGTTTGCCTCCATGCGAAACGAAAGGAGGACTTCAGAAGAGCGCGCTGTACATGACGGCGGCGACGGGTCGATGGGCGTTGTCACCGTTTCCGACGGCGCGCAGGCTTCACCGCCTGGGACATTTTCAGACTCCGAGTCTCTGTGATTGGTTTTACGCGGCGGAGACCGAGGGCGGCATCTCGGCTACACCGCTGCTTTCGAATCTCCTGTTCACTCTCGGCTAAGCGGCGAAGATCAAGTGCTAATTATTATGGGCGTCTATGTTCATTGGCCTCAGGAACGTCCTCGACGTCGAGCTCCCCACACTCCAGGCGCCGCTAGCTCCTCTCTCCCACCGTTGCTCTCCGGTCGCTGTGTACATTATATTCTAGGTACACGCTAACGACGAAACGACATGCCTACGACAAGAACACCCTATAACGCTTCCACACCGGACCGGACCAGTTTCGACACAGCGATTCCACTATCGCCGCTTGTGTCCTACATTCCCGCACCCAGTCCTATGCGCTATGCTAAACAGCCATCATACTCCGGGAGACTACATGGATACTTCCATACGACGAGAGAAGTTGTGAAAAGTAACCTCGGGATGCTGCTTGTGGCATCCGCCCAGTTATTCTTCTCCCTCATGAACGTGTGGGTCAAGAAGCTGAATAGCTTAGATCCTCCTGTACCGGCTTTCGAGGTGAGCCTCAGTGCTCTGATCTGAAAATGGCTATGATATGCTCACGCTGACACCTCTCAGCTTATTTTTGTGCGGATGGTAAGTGTTCAACGCTCCAGTATCATTATCAATATATGGCCCAGTGCGCGCGTCACACGACCTAGGTCGTAGCTTGTGCTACGATTGAAAGTGATGTAGCCTAGACGACATCATTCGTACGTGGTATACTGACTCCTTGTCGCAGTCCATTACATGGGTATGTTGCATATCGTACATGTGAGATTTACACCGTTGCTCCACGGATCAGGCGCCTTATATGTTCCCCATTCAGGCTCATCGTGAAGGTTCCCGACCCCATCCTTGGACCAAAAGGAGTGCGCCTTCTGCTCGTCGCTCGCGGATTCTTCGGGTACGTCTGTGTTCCAGTCTTCCTCAGACAGCAGCTAAAGTACATTGCGATAGATTTTTCGGCCTCTTCGGGGTGTACTACTCGCTGCAGTACCTGTCGTTATCCGACGCGACAGTGTTGACCTTCCTTGCCCCCATGTGTACGGCCGTGACAGGTGCCGTGCTATTGCATGAGCAGCTCTCCTGGCGCGAGGCCTTTGCAGGACGTGAGTATATGCGCCCTGTACGACTTTTATGTCATGTAGCTCACGGTGATATTGTGCAGTGGCCAGCCTGATCGGCGTCGCACTGATAGCTCGCCCGGATTTCATCTTCGGCAAGCAGCATCATGGGATACCATTCGCGAGTGACGTGACTCCAGCGCAGCGTGTGGGCGCGGTAGGGTGAGTAGGTTATAGATCAGTGCTCTCTTAGGATCCACTCTTAAAACTATATTATCCAACAGAATCGCTCTCCTTGGCGTCCTGGGGGCCACCGGAGCTTGTGAGTTAGATGGCTTCCGAACGATGCTCCTCGTCACCTCACAGAACCACACTAAGTCATTTTCCTGCAGATACCAGCATCCGCGCTGTTGGGAAACGCGCGCATCCTCTGCACAATCTGGTTTCATTTTCGTCCCAATGTGTGATCGTTGCGACAGTAGCGTAAGTCATTGAAACACCTCATCACGCAACATGAATTCACTCGCTACTGCGCAGGATGATTGTCATGCGCACGCCAGTCGTTATACCCATGAGATGGGATTGGCTTCTGATGCTGTTGCTCATTGGCCTGTTTGGGTTCATAGCACAGGTGAGATGATTCCGCTGAAGATGTGTGCTCTGCATCCTAAGTGGCTATCGCGTAAGGTCCTCCTGACTATGGGTCTGCAACGTGAGACGGCTGGAAGAGGGACCATGGCTGTCTACGTCCAGGTGAGCCTTGCCCATAATAACCCGTGCGCCAAGTCTCACAGAATGACAGATCATATTCGCTACCATCTTTGAGCGTGTAATCTTTCACACCTCGCCGTCGCTGCTGTCTCTTTTCGGGACACTTATCATCCTTACATCGGCTGTCTATGTGGCCGTAAGTGTCATATCACCTTTAGATAATCCCAGCTCACACTCACTTGGTCTTTTCAGCTCATCAAAGTGAGGACACAAGCAAATAATCCTTCTGGCGGTATCACCGCGTCCGACGACGCCTCAGTTGAAGAGGGTCTGCTAGCGAACGCCGAAGACGAACCTCTTCAAGACTCCAAGGACATAGAACTCGCCACTGTGGTCGTGGTTGGCTCAGATGTGCTACACGCTCCCAGCCAAGAGCACGGTACGAACGCCACGAAGGCTTAACGTTAAGACGAACACGTAACGTTTTGCGACCACCGACATGTCGAAGATGCAACATCTCTATTGTGCTATATATCCTATATATCTACTAGAAGTCCCTATATCGAAATATACCTGATCTCCGTCTCTGTCTGCGGTCACTTGTCAATGAAACGCAAGTAGCGGATGGCGCGGATGTGTACTCAACGCCGTGAGCGTCACTCGGTGGCGGATGGCTGCGCACGGGCGCCAAATGACTGCGTCCGCGCGGGGAAGCGCGAAGTCCTCGCAGTTGCTCACTACGACGACGGCCACACCAGCTCACCACCTGCGGCCCTTTCAGCGCGGCATATACAACCTGAGACACTATCTGTGCTTCCCCCGCTTCCACTCCCACGCGAACCAAGGACCAGCAAGGTCTAGCGATGTCCGGCATGCAGCACCTCGGCAAGGGCATCGTCCGCGCAGCCAAAAACTATACGAAGGGATACTCAGATGTGCAATCTAAGGTCCGAGATGCAACGTCGAACGACCCCTGGGGTCCATCGGGCACTCAGATGAATGAGCTCGCGCAGTTATCATACAACCAGTCAGTCCCGCTTCACCGCAATCACATCCGCACGATGAGCCTCATCCCCGGACAGGGATAATTTTGTTGAGATCATGGAGATGCTGGACAAGCGGTTGAACGACAAAGGGAAGAACTGGCGGCACGTCTTCAAGGTGCGCTCTGCCTGTCCATAGCCGTATTCCGTACTTCCCGCTGATCGGCTGCGCAGTCACTCACGGTGCTCGACTACCTGCTCCATGCGGGCTCTGAGAACGTCGTGGTGTACTTCCGGGACAACCTATACGTCATTAAGACCCTGAAGGAGTTCCAGTACGTCGACGAGGAGGGCAAGGACCAGGGCGCAAACGTCCGGCAGAAGGCGAAGGACATCACGAACCTCCTCCAGGATGAGTCGCGACTGCGCCATGAGCGAAGGGACCGCGCTATGATGCGGGATCGAATGGTCCGCGGGAGGGGCGAGGGCGGAGAAGATGACAGCGAGAATGCGCAGAGGCGGTCGCAGAGCCTGCCCTCGCGGAAACGGAACGGTGGGGGGCGCGAGGACGATGAGCTGCGTAAGGCACTGGAGGAGAGCAAGCGGACCGCGGCGGAAGAGCAGGCGCGGGCGAGGCTTACAGCAGAGGAGCGCGATTTGCAGCAGGCCATCAAGCTGAGCGAGGAAGAGGAGGCTCGCCGGGCGAAAGCCGTCCAGGATGCGAACCAGTCAGGGTTGTTTGATGACGCCCAGCAACAGTGAGTGTCTACGCCATTCTTCTTTGCTGGTCTTACTAACGGGTATGCGGTCGCAGGCCCCAGTCAAGCACAAATCCCTTCCCGCTCGTGGACACCTCGTTCCAGAACCAATCCCAGTTCATCCAGCCTCAGTTCACCCAAATACAACCGCAATTCACGTCCTTCAACCCGTACCAGCAGCAGGCTCAGCAGGAAGCCATGCAGGTTCGCATCGTCTGTCCTTCACTTTGAACCCGATAATTGATGTACAACGTAGGCGGAGTATATGCGCCAGCAGCAGGAGTGGCAGATGCAACAGCAGCAGCTTCAGGCTCAGCAGCAACAGCAGTTACAGCAGGAGGAATGGATGCGGCAGCAGCAGCTTCTCCAAATGCAGCAACAGCAACGGCAACAGCAACAGCAGTTCCTCATGCCTCAGCAGCAGCCACTCATGCCGCAAGCGACCGGCTTTGGGTGAGTGTGTCGTATGCCATTACGGGTGACATTCATTGATATAGCTTTCACTATAGATCGAACAACCCCTTCGCCCCTGCAATGTCACTATCCACTTCCAACCTACCCTCTACGAACGGTCTGCAGGCGGCAAGTCCGGTCTCGTTCAACCTGCAGGGCACCTACGGCCAGCAGCCGCAAGTGTCGCAGTCTCCTCCACCCGCTTCACAATCCGCACCGCCGGGTAGGCAGAACACCATGCCGGCGGTCAAGACACGCGCAGACGAGGAGAACGCGAAGCTTGCCGGCCTCTTGGCGAACCGGGAGGAAGGCATCGACACTTTCGGAAACTTTGGTGCACTCCGGTTAGTCATTTTGTGCACTGTGGTTATATGCGCATTTATTGACCTCCACACAGGTACGGACAGCAGGCGGGCAAGTACATGGCGCCACAGCAGACCGGCCACAACCCGTTCGCACACCAGCAGCAACAGCAGCAGCAGGGCGCGGACCAGCCCTTCTTCTCGATCTAGGCTCGATATACACTCTACCTTCAGTGTCCCTCGTTGCTCCCGTCCGCGCGCCCTCGCTCTCCTTCTCCCGTTGGTTCCGCCCAGCCGCCAGTTATACCCATTCTTGTCGTCCTCTGGTATCTGCTCTGCCCTATGCGAAACGACCGACCGCCTCGCGGATTGTACCCGTTGACATTGTTTGTGTAGTTTTGTTTATGACTGTTGAAAGTCCTTGCCTTGGGAGCGTGGAGGGGAGCATCAGCACCTCGTTTGGTGCGTGGACCGCTAAGTAGCCGGGCGTTTGGATGATTTGTCGAGATGAAGTGAGGTGAATTTATATACAGAATTCGTAATACATGTGTAGATTTAGGCCTACGAAATACGCAGAGGTGGTACCGGATGAGATGGCCGAACTTAAAACGAGGACTGTCCAGTATGGCCAGAGGTGGCGGCGATTTGACATCCTCTGACATCCCGCCGACCAAAGTTCGAGGGAAATACATCGTACACTCGCAGAGAAATATATTAAACTCACGGCGGGTGAGTTCGCTTTACCTCAAGGTCGTGTTAACGTTTGTCTTTCCCAATCCACCAGTGCGATGTCAATGGTGCCGGTCAATTCCAGCAGATCCTTTCCAATAGTACATGCATCGTACACAGTTGCATTGTTCTACATGTTCTCCTACCGTCCGCTTCGTTTCATTTCCGCATTTACTCCAGGGTAATATAGAGGTGTTTGCTCGTTAGCACAGCCGTCGCCCCAGGGATGATCACAATCGTCTGCGTGTTGTCGATGATCATCGCCGGGCCCTTCACCGTGTCTCCAGCGCTGAGCGACTCGAGCAAGTACACCGGGGTGTCCTTCACGCGCCCGACGCCGTCGAAGTACACGCTGTGCGCCCCGTCAGCCTTCGCGGGGTCGACACCGCGCGTCGTGATGTGCGCGACCTCGTCGAACACGGACTCCCCGAGTGTGTCGAACGTCTTCCCGATCCCGCGCACCTTCACGTCGTCGACGATCACCGCCTTGCTCTCGAGCAGGAACCCGAACTCGGCCTTGTACACGCGTCGGAACGCCGCACCGAAGTCCTCCTCGCCGTCGCCGTCCGCCGGCGTCGGGAGCACCATCAGCGCCGTATCGGTGCCCTCGAAGCGCATGTTCAGCATGCGCTCGGTGTGCACGCGCGCGCCCTCGAAGCCTTGCCGAGAGAGCTCCTCGCGCACTTGCGCGTCGAGCTTGTCTAGCCGGGCACGGAGGACGGCCCGGTTGTCGGGCGTGTAGAATGTCGATGAAGGCTCCTGTAGCTCAAACGCCCTGAAGAGGAACGTCAGCGGTGGTGGTTGAAGAAGTACAGTGCAGCGTACCGGTCAGCGAGGGCGAGACCGTATGCGGACAAAATAGAGCTGTAGTGGTGAATGAGGATCGTCTTGATGCCGAGCAGCTGCGCAATCTCGCATGCATGTTGGCCACCAGCCCCACCGAAGCTCGCGAGACTGCACAATAACATGGTCAGCGTGGACCGTGGAGGCGGAAGTCGAGCGCATACATATGCCGAGACGTGGCGTAGCCACGAGCCTCAGTCAGGGCGCGGATAGGCCTGCACATCGTCTCATTCGCCACCTTGATGAACCTGCAACCACGCTTCAGATAGTGTCCTCGCTGCACGGACATGACACTGACCCGTAAACGATCTCATCCAAGCTCATCTTCTTTTCTTCGCTAACGGAGGCGCTGATCTCCTGCACAAGCTGGTCGAAGGCGGAGCGCGACGCCTCGACGTCGAGGGGCTCTTTCTCCGACTTGCCGAAGATCTTAGGGAAGTAGTCGGGAACCAGACGGCCCAAGATCAGGTTAGCGTCCGTCACAGCTAACGGACCTCCTTTCCTATACGCGCATACAGTCAGGACCTATATTGACATAAGACCGGAGGATGAGGACGCACCTGTAGCATGCCGGTCCTGGCTCTGCGCCCGCACTGTGCGGTCCCGCAAGGAATAGTCCATTCCGGAACGTCAGACACGAGCCTCCGCCTGCAGCGACGGTGTTGATGTCCAGCTGCGGTGACTGGATGGTGACTCCCGCCGTAGTCGTCTCGTACACGACCTCGTACCGCCCTGCGAAGCGCGAGACATCCGTTGAAGTGCCGCCGACATCGATGCTAGTGCTCCCAGTCAGCCCAGCGCAACTTATACTGGCTATATGCGCACCCAATGACCGGCGTCTTTTTCTTCTCGTCCCAGCTCGTCAGCGCATAGCCGACGACGCCCCCCGCGGGACCGCTCAAGATGCTCTTGAGCCCAGAGAAGTTGGTGAGGTCGAGCAGGCCGCCGTCGCTTCCCATGAACTCCACGCGCGGGCTGCGCACCTTCCCGTCGCGCAGCTTCGCGTCGAACCCAGCGAAGAAGCCGTCAAGGTACTGCCGCAGGACCGGCGTGAGGTACGCGTCCGCGGTCGATGACACCCCGCGCGGGACCATCTTGATCATGGGCAGCAACTGCGACGACGCGGAGACGTGCGCGAAGCCGAGCGTGCGCGCGAGCGCGGCAACTTGCAGCTCGTGCTCGGGGTATGTGTAGGAGTGGCAGAAGACGATCGCGATGGAGCGGTAGCCGTCGTCGTATAGCTTCTGCAGATCCGCCCGCACGCCCTCGATGTCTGGGTGGGGGAAGTCAGGCATTTGCGTGGAATGTATGCGACTGGCGGGCTCACCTGGTCTGCGCATCACCCTGACCGCCTCGCCCGACAAGCCCTGCACGATCTCGCCCGGACCCTCCGCATCGCCCTTCCCATCCCAGCCCGCGCCCCGGTAACCCCTCTTCACTTGGCCATTCTTGTCGAACTGCACCGCATGCTCCTCCGCCTTTGGATCGGACGTGTAACCCACGAGCGTGACCCGCTCATCGACCTCGAGCACGGTCGAGTACAAAGGTGGCGGGCGACGGATGTTCAGGTCGAATATCTTCGGACGCGACTGGTTCCCGATGAGCAAGAGGTCCCGGAAGCCGCGGGTGATCAGCAGCGCGTGCTTGTGGCCTTTGCGCTCGAGAAGCGCATTCGTCGCGACCGTCGTCGACAGCCTGATGTATTCTGCGGATGGTGAATATCATGCACACGTTCGGGGAAGGAGATGGGCTCACCGATCTTGTCGGTATTGAGCGTGGTCCCCCGCGATATCTTCTCGCCCGTCGCGATCTCCAGCACGCGCCGGATGCCCTCCGTTGGTGCATCGTTGTAGTTGGCGGGATCCTGTGAGACTGCAGGCCACTGTCAGTTCCAACACGCAGATATCGAGTGGTCTAAGACGTACGGAGCTTTACGACGATCTCCTTGCGCTCGTCCGGCTTCTCCGGATCGGGGAACGAGGCGTGCACATCACAGAAGGTGCCTCCTCTGTCCGCGCATATCCTGATCGACTTGTCCGGGATGGTGCTGGGCATCGTCACGGTATAATGTCGCTCGAGGTGCCTAGGGGACGGAGCAAACGCTAGAGACGAGGGCGGCTCGCCAGGATGCTCGAGTCAGCAGCTCCAGCGGAAGAACCGGAAGACCGCTGCATCGATGCGTGAAGTCGTGATAAGGCTTCACATCTGTGCGAGAGTTGGCGTAGCGCAGGAGTACCTATGCCGGGAGATAGTGGGAGTCGCAGAGATCATCAGTACTTTCCAAGTGCATAGGACGGTAGATAACTGTGCATCGGATACCACCAGATACCACCCTCCAGTACTGGACTACACATGAAGTGACAGAACATGCGCGACAACGGCGACATCCACCCCCAAGGCCTCACACATCGGTGAACATGCCTCGGTAGAGAAGGGGTATATTAACAATGCTCGATCCAATCTGCATTCCAACGCAGGCCCATATCCCGGTGAGACGACATCAATTCGTGAAAGTAGAACAGTGAATGGACAGGTATGCAGACTAGGGTAACTTCGGTGCCAACCGGGAGGATCGTGGATGTAGCGGATCGTCAGGCGCAGACGACTAGGAGCGGCGAGAGGGAAAACGTGCGGAGAACACTGAAAGCGACCAATATAATGTGGATATGATGTAGAGCTTTTCGGGTTATCGGAGCATGCAGGGGGTAACATGAGCTCGAAAGCCAAAAGAGAGCGATCAGCGACACGCTTATTCCTCCTCGGGCGCGACCTCGTCCTCGTACTCGACCTCCTCCTCGACGCTATAGAAGACAATGTCAACATCAAGATCAGCCACATGCAAATAACAACATACGTGGCGTCCTGGTACTGCTGGTATTCCGCAACAAGATCCTGCATGTTGGACTCAGCCTCCGTGAACTCCATCTCGTCCATACCCTCCTGCGTGTACCAATGCAAGAAGGCTTTGCGCTTGAACATGGCCGTGAACTGGTCGCTGACACGCTTGAAGAGTTCTTGGATGGCGGTGGAGTTGCCGAGGAAGGTGACGGCCATCTTGAGACCACGGGGCGCGATGTCACACTGCGCGGTGAGCACGTTGTTGGGGATCCACTCGACGAAGTACGCAGAGTTCTTGTTCTGGACGTTCTGCATCTGCTCCTCAACCTCCTTCATGGAGACCTTGCCACGGAAGACGGCGGCGACCGTGAGGTAGCGACCGTGCCTGGGGTCGGAGGCGGCCATCATGTTCTTGGCGTCGAACATTTGCTGGGTGAGCTCGGGGACGGTGACGGCGCGGTACTGCTGGCTTCCACGAGCAGTAAGGGGCGCAAAACCGGTCATGAAGAAGTGAAGACGAGGGAAGGGAACTATGTGGACGAATCGATCAGTATATGCTAGCTCATTACAATCTGATTAACATACCCATGTTGACAGCCAACTTCCTCAGATCCGAGTTGAGCTGACCAGGGAAACGCAAGCAAGTCGTGATGCCGGACATGACGATGGACACGAGGTGGTTGAGGTCACCGTACGTGGGGGTCGTCAGCTTGAGTGTACGGAAGCAGATGTCGTAGAGCGCCTCGTTGTCGATACAGTACGTCTGGTCGGAGTTCTCGACAAGCTGGTGCACGGAGAGAGTCGCGTTGTAGGGCTCGACGACGGTGTCGGACACCTTCGGCGAAGGCACAACGGAGAACGTCGCCATCATACGATCGGGGTACTCCTCACGGATCTTCGAGATCAAAAGCGTACCCATGCCCGCACCGGTACCACCACCCAGGGAGTGAGTGATCTGGAAGCCTGGAGGCGTAGGCCATCAGTATTTTGTGACAAATCGTAACGGCTGTGTCACGCAGCGTCACATATCGAATGAAAGCTTACCCTGCAGGCAGTCGGTGCCCTCAGCCTCCTTGCGAACGACATCGAGAACGGAGTCAACGAGCTCGGCACCCTCGGTGTAGTGACCCTTCGCCCAGTTGTTACCAGCTCCGCTCTGACCGAAGACGAAGTTGTCGGGGCGGAAGAGGTTGCCAAGGGGGCCCGAGCGGACGGAATCCATGGTTCCAGGCTCCAGATCAACGAGGACTGCACGGGGCACATACTTGTTCGCGCCAACTTCGTTGTAGTAGACGTTGATCCGCTCGAGCTGGAGGTCGTTGTTGCCCTTGTAAACACCGTCCGACTCGATGCCGTGCTCATCAGAGACAACCTCCCAGAACTTGGCACCTGAGAGCGTGTCAGACAATCATATCCAGCGCCCATCGCGCGACGCCTCTCACCGATCTGGTTACCGCACTATTTGAAGATAGCGATTGGAATCAATGGGAATCGACAGATGACACGTAGTACTCACCTGGCCGGTCTGGAGGTGGACGATTTCACGCATTCTACACGACAACGTCAGCAGAGAGCAATCAACGCGTCAGACCAAAAACTTCAGAGCAGCGTGTCGCTGTGGTCGCGGCATCGGCCTCCAGCAGCTCGCAGCTCCAAGATGGGACGAAACGACGCGAACGACACGTACATGAGGGAGTAGAACTCGGACTAGTCGAGGGAGGGGTCGTTAGAGGATGGGGTACCAGGGAGGGACGAGGTCAAAACGGAAACGTCGTTGAGGTCTAGGGTGTCTATATTCGGGCGGAGACCGAATCGCTAAACTCAATGGGGCTCTCCGCCACCGCGAGAGTATCGAAGCACCCCTTCCCTCTCCTCCGTCCGCGCGTAAACCCCATTCCGACCTCTCCCATCGCACGTTGTCTGTTCGCACCGTTTTACTCGGCTGTCTGCTTTGTTTGCGGAAGGAGCAAGGACGTCCCGCGCAAAGCTGCCCCAGGCCGGAAGTTAGAATACGCGGTATCGTCCCACCGAAGCGCCCATCTTGTCGCGCGACTGCAACGCGGCGGACATGCGTCGCTTGACACACTCCGTTCGTCCAGATGACTCCAACTTCACCGAAGAATGAAGGAAGATTGCAGGCAGCAGATCGAGCAGGCGGTGGAATGCGACCGGCTCGTGCAGGTTTTACGACTTACTTCGCTCCTCTCACTGCTAGCGCCTTTTGAATGTACGATTAACCCCACGAGCCATTGGGCATACTTGTGATGTACGTACGTCACTGGCGAATGTCCACGACCCCTTGCTTCAAAAGATTATCAACTGTATTCATAACGAGACGAAGTGAACGTAGGGCACGGTGCCTATCATACCGGCAGGCCAGCTCAGCCGATTGGATCAAAACCCGTGGTGGTTCAATTAGCACGACAGGCAAAGTAGCGTGGAGGACAGTTTGGGCGCAGACCAGGAAGAGGAGCGATATTGGGCATATCGACGTGGGCGGAAAGCACATGCATATTTTTCGCTACGGTTAAAACACAAACACCCGTCTTCGGGGGTGTGTTCGCGCGAAGGCATTACTCAGATCGCAGCCGGTGTGCATCCGGACAAACTTGTTAGCTGCGAGGGGCAGTTGACCTGCTTGTAGGTAGTTTGCCTAGAGTATCGATCAGTCGAATGTGGAACTTTTGTGCTTATCCGCAAGACATACCATTCGTTGACATCGCCGCCGGCCCTGAGACAAGCAGAAAGTAAGAAAAATCATGTCTTGAACGTGCCAGAGAAGTAGGCGCACCATTGCCAACGCCAGTGGCACCCGGCTTGCAAGTTCGACGGCAGTTGGGAGCATTCGGCATCCGAAGTCACGCCTGAGGTTCGAATGTTAGAGTGTTCAGCCTGCCATTGAAGGAAACGCTCCGAGCACACGCACCTCCGTATTGTCGTCCCCACCCTCCGGACGGAGCGCCATATTGGGCCGTGCAGGCGTTGAAGTCTGTCCAGGCATACGGGTTAGATCTCTGGCAAGGAGAAATGATACGCAAAACACACCTCCGACACCTCCGCCGGGAGTCTACCGTGGCGATGAGATTAGTTGGTTTCTATCACATCATCCCTTGGACTAGCGCAACGTACGTAGATGTCGAAATCTGTGTCAGTTATGCCTGTCGAGCGCGTCAGACGTGCATGGCGTGGCCTCATACAAACAGCATACCTCCGGCGTTGATTGCTTGTACAATCATGGACTTGCCCGCACCTGCACCCGAAGTCCAAGTGAACTCATAGCACTTGCAGCCTAATGAGATAACATTGATCAGTATATGACCAGATGCACAAGGAGCAAACTGCTTACATGTCGAAGTAGCAGTATTTCCGTGTCCTGCGAAGCCGTACGAGAACGTGCTGTTCACGATGATCGGCTGATACTTGTCGCAAGAGAACGACAGGGTGCCCGAGGATGCGAAGCATGCGTTCTGCGCTCCGGCCGCGGCGGCGCTGTTGGTCTTGCTACAGGATTGCACAGGCCCGCGAGCACCTGCGGAAGGAGAGCAAACGATCAACACATAATATCATACGAGCATGGGCAGATTCCGTACCTGGAGAGAGGTTTGAGGCGTATCCGCATGCGGGCTCGCAGCTATGTAACAGGTGAGAAATATGCTCCTGGCGAGTGATGAGTAGACATACCAGTCCCAAGTTGTCGTTGTGGTGCCTGTCGTTTGCCCGCCCACGAGGGTGATGGCAGAGAGCGCGGCGAGCAAATTGATGATAGCTTTCAGCGAGAACATGTCGCTCGGTGTTCGTATATGTGCAACGATACTTTCTTGTCATATGTCACTCCTCCAAAGCGGTCTTATATACGCACCTGAAGTCCCCTACATGCGCATGTGCTGCATCACACGATACGCGCGGCTCCAGGCCATACGTTCCCGAAACGGAGTTCCTCCGATGGAGCGACCTTCGGCGGATGCTAAGTTGACCCAACATAAGATGGCAACCGCAGAAGCAGCATAGACTCAAAAGGTCGGATGACGGCCCACGCTTCGATTCCGTCCATGGGGTGATGCCTCTGGACGCTTAAAACACGGGGTGCGGCTCCATCCCGGAGAGCACAGATAGGCTCCGAGCATCATGAAGCACAGCGCCATTGGCGGCCGCATATATTGCTGGACACGCCCCATGCGCACATGCACATCGGGTCGCACCCATGGATGCTGCTCCAAATGGGAATTCCCGACTTGGACACGATGTTGGTCCGTCGCAGGTCATACAATGCATTGGATGCTCTGCTCGCTGGGTGCTTCTAGTCTCGAGAATAGCACTGAGAGACCTTGTATCAAATTTAGCGAATGCTCACCTGATCCAACGTGATTCTGCCAATTCGTGAGGCATGACTGCGGACTGTTAGCAGACGGCGCCCGGCAAGGATATATGCGTATACCATAGAGTCACTGCAGGCAGAGGGCGTATTGAACAGCATTTTGCAAAGCTATTGGATATCGTTTATACATGCGAACAGTGACAGTCTAGCGATGCGGCCAAAAAAAATCAGTTCACAGGGATCGCTCAAAAGAATTTGTCTCTCAGAGACGCACCTAGCGTTCTATACCATGCTCGACTGGGATCCCGAGCTCGTCTAGTGCTTTCCGACCACGAGTCGCCCAGTGGTTAAGCACCTGCTCGTCTTCGAACCACATCACCTGGGGCCTCTCCACCGTTTTCTCTATATCTGTACTATGTGCCGGGGAAGAGGAGACCGGCGCCGCAGTCTCCTCGTCATTACCCACATCCACAACCTCCGCAGGCTGTGCTTCCTGGTCCCCAGTTGAGTCGCGCATGCGCTGCCGTTTCTTCTTCCGCTTCCGGGGCTTGTCCGTTTCTTCATCGGCGGGCTGCACGGCAGATGCGGTCGTCGGCGCGTTCTTGACAGAAAGATCGCTGCCGTCTGACTGAGCAGCAGCCTCCTCTGCCGCAGGCGTGCTCTCCGAGGTGCGCTGACCCGCAAGAGCTAGCTTATTGTCATGTTTCTCTACCCGCGCCTGGACGTTCGCCGAGCGTGCCTCCGGTGGTCCAACTGGTCCCCAAAGCCCGCCGGCGCGTATCCAAGCTGCGACGTTCGCTTGCGACTTGATCTCGTCCAACACACCGATGACTGCAAGCAGTGTCTCATCGTACGACCCTTGCGGCTTTCCTCCGACTTCTAGCTGCTCAAGGAGGGCGGCACGTTTCTGGAGCTTCTTCTCCTTCCGCTTGCGTTTCTTCGACGTCTCAGCTGCGGCAGATGCTCCTTCCTCCAACCCATCACCGTCCGGAATGGGCTCTGCATCGTCTTTCGGGGCAAGTGCCTCAGGAGAGTCCGGAAGGAGCGGATGGGATAAGTGGGCCATTTGCGCATCAAGTTGTTGGCGCGCGTCCACAGCGGTCTGCCACTCTTGCTCTTTCTGCAAGCTCTCAAGGTCCTTCGCCCGCCGTTCTCCGGAATACTCGCCGATGCATACGTGATTGTATGGCTGCAACTCGGCCTTGCGCGGAGAGTCGTCCAGAAGGAGCGTGGTGAGCGCAGAGTGCGACTGAGGAGTCATGGGTATGCTGTCATCGCTCGGACGCGTCGGGCTGGACGGCTCCGGCGATGTACGGGGAGTGCTGGCGATGGAGGAGTGCGGCGAAGAGGGTATATGCGCGCTTTTCTGGGAGAGAAACGCCCATGGCTTCGCCAGATCCTTCACAGTTTGCACTTTGCGATCTGTGGGCAGCGTTATGACTGAAGGAGTATTACTGGGTCAAATGCTCTTACGATAGTGATCACTGGACAGGCCCAGCGTGTCGCGTGCCCAAATGACAAGTAGCTTCTCCTTCTCCTCGCCAAAGCACCTGTCGACCATGTCTCCGACACTGTGTGGCTGAGCGGACGACCAGACCATCACGTCCAGCCACGCGCTCGTCTGGGGTGCGAAGAGGTAGGATCTGAACGCGCGCATATATGGTCGCGGGTGCACCGGCCGCAAGCGCGGCAGCCAGTTTCCCTGCTCGTCGCGCGGGCGATCTTCTTGGGGTTGCTGATGTCTGGTCTTCGGTCGCGGATTATGCGGGGAGCGGTGAAGTAGAGTGCCATTGAGGTCGAGCACGAGGAGTTTCTTGGAAGCAGATGGCTCGCCGATGCGCAACGGAGCTTGCGCCGCTAGAGAGAGATACGTCGGCGAAGGCGGTCGTATGGGCGGTGGGGTAACCGAACGGTCATCGCGCATTGCTCTCGGGGCTCGCGGCGGCGACCCAGTGAGAGGCGAAGGCTTACTGCCCGCTGGCGGCATACGTCCGTAACTTCGGGCATTTGCGCTGTCTACTCCGCAAGATGGGTCGAATGCGCTCGCTCTGGACATAGATGGACGAACCATGATGAGAGCTCTGGGATTGGGGTGGCATTTGGTAGCCCTCACTCTCATGGTCAACGCGTCCGCGACGGCTGGCGCCGTGGTAGCTGCGATGCTGCCCATCCATGGCGAGTCTGCGCAGGTGGCAGAGTGTCCTACTCAGCAACGAAGACTTAGACAGCTTTGGATAAACTTTAAGACGGGGATGATGGTAGAGAGTGGAAGAGGAACGCAGCGCTACGTTCTGCAGAGACGCCCGCGCGCGTACAGATCGCGACGCTCCGCACGGTGCGGCGCGTTGTTCGCGACGGCGACCGCCGCCCTGTCGACGACGCGGTCTAGGATAACAAGCCCAGACTGTCTTCGCTCTCCCCTTCATTCCCGCCATGGCTCGTCTCCGTCGTGATACTCAGGACTCAGCAGGCTTGACTCTGCAGCGACCTTTGCGCGTCGTCGCGTCCGGCACGCTCTTCCTCACGAATAACCTCGCGCTACCCACCCATCCGGAGCCTAATTCTGTCGTCCGCGCGCACTCCGTCTTACGCGTCAGGGGAGGATCCGCCAGCACATGCATGTCAATCGCCGCGCAATTCCCCGCTGTCGAGGCCATGCTAGTCGCGCCTCTCGGCGGGAACGACGAAGGCCGTATGATCATCAATGAGCTCGAGCAGGAGCGAGTAAGCACGCGATTCTGCAAGGTCTGGCATGAAGCTGGGGTTCCAAGTGCTTGGGTCTTGCAAGCGGGTGAGTCCAATATCCTTCGAACCCTCAATAACTTTGCCGTGCGCCTCCGTGCCTGCCTGCGCGAGAACGTACCATCTCTTAAGATGTTGTGTTATGTGCAACATGTTTGCGGAGTACGTTTTATTGGACATGTCCTGCGGAACCATGAAACGACCTCCACTTATACTATTTCAAAAAAAAATACGCTGCGCTCAATAGATGAGCCGGGGGTGGAGTTTCTGCTACATGTAACATCATTCCTGCCTTCATATTCTGACTGGGTGCCACAGGGTTGAACAAGCCATGTTCTGACAAGCACTTCAGATGACACAGATAGCCGTACCGTTATCAACAACAACCCCCTCCCCGACATTACGCACGAGGAGTTCATCTCCCTTTTGGGACCGCTGCTGGTCCCCGAGAACTATGCATATATGAACACGCCCGTCCCGGCAACGCCTCCAGCCATAGCCCAGCAAACACCTGCCAACGGTACCTTGGCCCCGGGCAACGCGGCGCAATCCCGACCGTCGACCTCCGCAGGGAGGCCACCCATAAACAGCCCCGCACCCGTCGATTGGATTCACTTCGAGGGCCGCTCGGTCAAGACGACACTGAGTAACATCATGGGTCTGGACGGCCTCGCGCGAGAGCGAAAATGGCGGAGCCACTGTGTCTTTAGTGTGGACGTCGGCAGACGCGCACGCCAAGGCGTCGAAGCGGTACGGAGTTCTCCCGCCATGTCAACCTACCTAGTGGTACTAAATTGTCTGTTCGGCAGCTCATCCCGCACGCCGACGTGATTTTCCTGAACAAATACTACGCGCGTGCGCATTCACCCCAATACGCGGCGTCGCCGCGAGCCTTCCTGCTTTCCCTCACCAGCATCGCACCCCGGCATGCCCTGCTCGTCGCCCATTGGGGCAGCGATGGCGCCGCAGTTCTCTCTGTCCCGACTAGGGAGTACTTCCAAAGCACTGGATGGGTGGACACGAGCACACCATCCCCGGCAAATGGACCCATGATGTCGCCCAGGGCAGACGGAGCAGAAGAGATGGACAACCAGTCGGTACGGTCGGGGAGCGACTACTGGGCGGGCGACCATACGGAGTCCTCGAGCACGTTCACCGCAGACCTACTCTCTACACCACAGCGGCACGGGCGAGCGGCTGCCTACGAGGACACGCCGAAGCCCTCCAAGCACGGTCGCACCAAGAACGGAAAGCGCGCGGCATACAAGAGCCCCGACCGAGACGATGGGGACTCATCCGACTCGGACGGGACGATCGCAGGGCACGGCGGCGGGCTGAGACACGCAGCAGAAGCCCCCCGAGGCCGTCCCCAACCTCCTCCATCCAATGAGATTGTGGACGAAGTTGGTGCACAGGACGCATTTGTCGCGGGCATGATGTGGGCGCTGAGCCGCCGCCTGCTCCCGGGCGAACCGTATACCCCCTCTGCAGTGCCCAAAGACGGAAAGGCTGCAGACGCGGATAGGGAGAGGGGCCGATGGCGCCTTGAGGAGTGCTTGAGGTAGGTCCATTGGTCTTTAATATTTCATTCAACCTTACCAAATCTCTCTAGATTTGCGACCGAACTGGCCGGAAGGAAGGGGAGGCGGAAGGGTTGGGCTGGGCTGGCGGAGGAAATGTCCAATGCCGAATGGTTTGATGCTTGATATCCTGATTTTGTCTTATTTCTATATCTAATACGCTACTTGTATACCCCAACTGTTTACGATCATATCCCTTGCTTCCCTCACTCTCGACGCTACCGCAGTAGCGACCTGACCTGACAGACGGGATACATCCCAGCGTTTGTGAACCACCTAAAAGTGATTTGTGGCTGTGCAGAGTCGATAGAGTGAGCCGTCCAAGACTCAAGTTGGCCGCCTTCTTCCAGACACCATAACCACATCATGGCCACTCAAGCAGCGTCACCAACAATCGCGCTCATTGAGCATGCAGAGAAGATATCTCAAGGGGCAGAAGCCGTAAGTTTTAATCGTGTCTACCTGTGACCAGTGGATCGACGCTCATTACCCCACCTGCTGCTCGATCATAGAAAATCTATCGAGTGCAGCTGCATCCAGCTGGGAGCTCCAATGACGCCTCTCCGGTTGCCACAGAGCACATCCTGCTGAAATACAGGTTTCATAAGCAGTATCGGCATCCCACTCTGGATGCGTCTCTGACAAAGTCCCGCGTTGCGGGCGAAGCGCGGGCCCTCCTCAAATGCGTTAGGTATGGCGGCCTATCCCTTCCTCTAACCTTCCGTAACATTTTATAACATTTTTCCATCCGTAGATCTGGTGTGAATGTGCCGGGTATCCGTATGGTCGATGCTCCGGAGGGCGTCCTCGGGATTGAATGGATCGATGGCAAGAGCGTGCGCTTCCTCCTTGGAGGGGGCGCGGAGGGCGAGGAAGGAGAAGAGGGTGAAGTAGACGACGATTCCACTGAAGACACCGCAGAAACGGAGGAGGACCCTCTACAAGAGTTTAGCATAACACAAGGCGAGCCTTTGACGGCATGGTGTATTGAAAAATTACCTTATCCCCTCCGCAGATTCCGTCATGGAGTTGATCGGGACAGAGATCGCTAAAATGCACCAGGCGGATGTCATCCACGGAGACCTCACGACATCGAACATGATGCTCCGGCGTCCGTCGTCGCCGAAAGGCCTACAGCTAGCAAGTCCTATAACGACATCTGATTGCTTTTGCTCACACCTCAACGCGTGCAGGTCCTCATCGACTTTGGGCTCGCGTTCACGTCGACGCTAGTCGAGGATAAGGCCGTTGATCTCTACGTTCTCGAGCGCGCATTTTCGTCAACACACCCACAGTCCGAGCCGCTGTTCGCTGGCGTGCTGAGGGCATACGAGAAGAAGATGGGCAAGGAATGGCCGGCGATCTCACGTAGGCTCGACGATGGTGAGAGCCGTAGTACCGCGAGGCCATCTGGAACAGCGCTAATGCTTTGTGTTAGTGAGACTGCGCGGTCGTAAGCGGAGCATGGTGGGCTAAGTAATGCAGATTTGAGCGGAATGGATGTACGAGTACAGAAGGACCCAAAAACGTATCCCGGAACACCATATCGTTGCCTGCTATTGACTGACGACGCCCACCATACTTTTGGTCGACCCTACGGCCGACATATGGACAATGCAGCGTCCGTGTTGCAAATCCCTTTGCAATAAGCGCCTAGTATCTGAAGCGATCTTGGGATCATCGTGTTTGAGTGGAAGCACGCAGGTTTACCAGATACCCTGTGTTCGGACATTGTGGCGACCTTGGGATAGAAGGAGTAGGTAGTGGCAGAGTCTCGAGTTTTGCCGAGCATCTCCACTCACTTCCCCGAGCCTGGTCCCTCTGAGCCTACATCGTGGGCTCAAACCAACCAAGCTCCTCGCACGCGACGTCCGTTTAATCGCCTCGAGTGAAATCATGCCATATGTTCGCATAGCGGCCGAACCCTGGCTGGTAGTCTCCCGGATGTTCATCAATATTCCTCCTTCAAGCCTTGCATCCAGGGCTGTATGGCATGAGCTTCGACTGGAGGGGTACCCTACATAGACTCATCGGCGCGACAGCGCTCCAGGCGGAGTTAGACCGTACGCGAACGCTGTGAGGCGGTACAGAGATCGTCTGCGCAGGGAAAGGATGGCACTCTGATCTATAGCAATATGCAGGTTGCTCAGGACGCGTGCACAGACGCAAAACTAGAAATCACTGTGAGACCATGGACGGCATGCCACAGCGGGCTGTACGCACCTATGCTAGCAAATCTCCCTACACATCTCCGTACCCTCACTCGTCCTCGTATCCCTGCACTGGCCTCCGTTCACGTTTGGGTACTGTGGTTCGCGTCAGTCCCGCTCGCGCACCAGTTACGGCTTGGCATATCTTCACTCCGTTCCTCCGCATTTCCCGGAGACGTAGAAGACAGCGACTCACCAGGGTAGCTTGTGGGGATCGGGTCGGCGTACCTGTACCCCAGCGTCTTGCGAATAGGCGGGACAGTGATGAGCATAACGGGCCCAATGAGGCCAATGACGAGCGAGTAGAAGATGACAGGTTGCTCGTGCGCCTGGCGTTGCTACATACCGCACCGGACGTCGTCAGTTCAAGGCCAAGTTATTGAACAGGGTGCATATGCGTACGAGATAACGGTATGTCTGCCGGAACGAGAAGAGGGAGGCCATGGTGGCGGATGGCGAGCAGGTGAGGCTTGCCAAGCGACGCCGCCGCTCTCCGGGACGAACGTCACGCCCAAAGCTAGGTCACCAACAAATCACGGTGTCACACTGGTCGTCACATTCTACTCAACGCCCAATCTCGCTGGCCAATTACAGTGCCCGCATTTTCGCTTCGTGTGTAATCATATAGACGTCGGATTCTGAATCGCCTGGAATGACATATATACCAATATTTAGTTTCCGCCGTGCGTCATCTTGTCCAACTCCACCTCCTCGATAGGCATCTCCAGAGAATTCTCTTCATTTGCAAGCAGGCCTTCCTCTAACGAGTGCTCTTCGCCAAGCGGTTGCGCATTGTGCTGTTGTGTCGCACCCCGTTTACTGAGCTATATCGCAAAGCGTTGTAGCGAGTACATTAGCGAAATATTCTCAGCCACGCTCGCCCGGGTCAACACTTACCACCACATAGATTGCAGACGATAGAATGATGACGGTTCCAAGTAAGGAGAGCCAATTTGGCAACGTGTTGAAGAATATGCGCTCGAAGGCCATGGCGAAAATGACCTACGGGAGTATTAGATCAAAAAAGTAGTACATCTAGTAATCGAGAGGTGTATTACCTGTACGTAGATTGCCATCGTTCCTCTCCCAGCAGTTTCGCGTTGAAGACCAGTGGTCATCGTCATCTGCGAAAGAATTAGCCAGTCGTGTCTTATGTGTCATATCCTGTGACACGGGAGGAGCTTACCTGTGCAGCAAACCCGCACACACTGACTGCAATGACCATTAAGATAGAGCCAAGGTTGTCAGGAACGACGGCGGGTGTGCGGGTTGCGAGCATCCTGTCAATCGCCGGTCAATAAGCATGTTGCGCAAATGTATATTTATAAGGAGCACTTACGCGACGGGAGCTGTCACGATGCAGACGAGTGCGAAAGCAGCTAGGTTATGCATAGGATGTGCGCGCTTGCCTATAGCTCGTATTGTTGTATCTGTTTGGCGACGAGACATCAGCGAAAGGTGGCGGAGGCGCTGGTCCTTGCATACATGCTGTCGTGAGACCTACGACACCAAGAAGGGCAACACTGTAGACTATCGATGAGCTCGAGTTGCAAGGCCGGCGGCACCGAGACGGTCGTACCCCACTGCACCCAAACGTTGGCCAGGCGTCACTATCCGACCTGATGCTATCTCATTGTCAAGTCCGTCGGCGGAGTGTCGTGCGAACAAGAAGTCGGGGCGAGCAATCAGCACTACGCCTACGAAACTGAAGGCTGGGCCCAGATAATGAGTATTTTACTACGGCACAGTCGCACATGGGGGCCCGCATGCGTACCACTGGCTAGGGCTTGTTTGCCAGTAAGGTCTTCCTTCAGGAGGAGTGCTCCAGCGACGGCGGTGCACATTGGTGTTAGGAATGAGAGGACTGTGGTGTCCGACAACGACAGATACTGCAGTGCGTAGTAAGTTCCGAAAAGTCCTACGAAGCTGCGATGAAGACGGGTCAGTAATACAGACGAGTATACCAACGAATGCCGTTTACCCTGCTAGCCCTCTCACAGCCAAGAGAAGTCGGATTTCCTTCGGTCCTAGTACGGGACTCGGCACTCCTGAGGCCGACCTATGCACGGTCTCTCAGAGCTAGAAGTCGGAAGACATTGGAATGAGCTGACATATAAACAATGCATACTGCCCAAGTCATAACCTAGCATCCCGTTAGTCGCTATGGCAAGGGGGTGCTAACTCTATAGCGCACCATACGTATCCATATCAACTGAGAGACGGAAACCGTCAATCATACGAATGCCATTCGATTCGCTGGCGATCGCGACGTACTTCGGCAGGCGGGACTAGAGGTTCTGCCGCGTTCAACTTCTTGACGAATACACCCATGAGGGATGTAAATGCTTGAGAGAGCGCTATCAGGAGTAGCCCTGTATTATTGTCGAATACATCCGCGGAACGGCTAATGACACGGCGTAGGGAACTTGGTCGATGACCGACGAAGTCTGAGTCGTTGGCCATGGCCTATAGGAAGATGAGCTATAACCTCCGTGTCGGTCTCGAACCCCGTGTGTATACGCCGATATCAAAGCGCTCCCCGCTCAGGATGTCGAAGCAGATGAAGTATCAAGAAGAGAACTAGACCCGTACAGACGACCTGAGATATCACCGTAGCACAAGTTCGCCGCAGTCTAGATACGGCAGTCGAAGTCAAGGATATCGATGCAACTGGCAGCTGTCGGGTGCTGGGATAGGTATCCTGAGAAACCGTGAGTACATCATGTAAAGGCATGGCGGACAAGCATTTACTCTTGTATTACCCAATTCCCGTGAGAGACTAGGTGAGAATGCATGCAGTGATTAATGGGCCCGTCTTCGTCGGCGGTCGGCCAGGCAGAGGCGCTATGCATACGCGTGCCATGCGGTCAGTGGTCACTGCTCATACAGCAACCACATGGATAGTGGCAAATTTTCCTTTTTCACAGCAACGTATCAGATCCTTTCCATACAAGCAAAGAGGCAGGTAGGAGTGAGCTCGAGCCTGAGACGATGGAGGCGGAGGCTCGGAGAGAGGTCTGTAGGCGCTTGTTGGGTACCGCGCTCGGCGGACGTCTTCAACTTGTTCAAAACCACCATGTACACCACAAATGCCCTGTCGACAATTTCTCTCACTTCGCGTCAATTACTCAAGCTGCGCACTCGATCACAAGCACATCAGCGGGAATGAACATCAAGTTGAGCATCAACACTTACACGCATATTCGTCCCACTATCGCGCTCTTGGACACATACGTGACTTGCATATGCCCTCTGTTTCAATCACGGTAGGAGAACCTCTGAAAAACTTTTGCGCATACGATGGTGTCCGCGCAAAGGGTTTATGGACGTTGGTCTGACTTCTCCGTTCCCCATCTTACGTTCGGCATGCAGGAGTCGCACGACACAAAATGAAGCTTCTCACATTACATCCGGCTTTGTGATCGTCCCGCTGAACCGTCTGAGAGTAGATCTCTCCATACAACAGGTTCCGATCCCTTCTTCCCGCCATTGTGGCAAAGTGGGGATGGCCAATCTTGGTCTGTCCTGCCCTCTGCATAGGTACGTGCACCGCTCCACATGCGGCGTCGCTGCCGGTTTTCAATCCATGCTCCAGATCCAGGTCTATGTCTCCCGACGTGCGTGCGGCACGCCAAACGTCCGATATTCTGACTTTTTTTAAATAATGGGGCCTGAGGGCCTGGGCGTTCTCCGCGCTACCCCCGATCGTCCATCAAGGGGGCGAAGCTCTGCGCTCACCGTCAGGTTCCGAGCGCTGAACGCATCCGCGCATTCTGAATGCAATTCCCCGTCGCCGTGGCTTCCGTCAGGTGTTGGAATCCGCCGGCGGTTTTCATTGTGTTCGTTGCACATGCTTCGCTGCGCGTGCCTAGGATACTGTTCATCTTTCCGCTGCTGATTAAATAGGACCTCGCGATTGCGATGCCGGCGGACGACCTTGCGCACATCTCGCCAGGCATCTAGTCGCTCATTCCCTGCTATGAACTCGTCTGTCCCCAATGCTGGTGCCTCAGATCCTTTCGCCGCTTTCCCCAAAATACCTGCGTTAGACAACACCTTTGGTGCGCTGCTCATCGGATGCTTCGTCGGCTTCATGTGCGTTCGCGGCAGGTCTACCCGCCGTACCAGGAAAATGCTCACACACATCCGCAGACAATATGGCTGGACCGCAAATCAGTGCTACACTTACTTCCGCATGTACCCTGGGGATAGATTGATTCTAAAGAGCCTGGTAAGCATGATATCCCCTCTGCGAAGCCAGGCTCCGCTTAACGCTCGACCCACACAACCTCAGGTGGCTACGGTGCTGTACGTGTTATATTTTTTGTTATCTGTCCCAAAAATCTGACCATATCGTTCAGCGTCCTGGAGACGTTCCATAGCGTGTTATGCATGCACATAATGTACGCCACATTCCAAAGTTGGTGGCACTGCATCCGGACGCAACTCACGCCGGGGCGTGCGCCCTCCTCTCAGCTACTATTACCTCACGACGAATTACTTCAACCCCATCGCACTACAGGAAGGCGTTTGGTGAGTGGGCCGGCGCCGTGTGCCTGAGGAGCATATGGGCTGATTGCTTCCAGGTCTATCAACGTAAGCCGTGCCCCGTTCTTTTGTGTGGCGTCGAGTGCGCGCTTCTAACGCCTTTGTGCACATAAGCTTCTTGGGGTTATTACGGTGCGTTTCAGGGGTTGCGGTCGCGCTGCGCGGATATGCTCAGTGCAATCTTTCCGCAGGGTGCGGTCATATTAGCATCGCAGAGGTAAGCAGACACGGACGCTGAGGATTACCCACGTACACGTACAACGGCTGACTATTCCGGCAGCTTTTTCCTGCGGCGTGTGTGGAAGAGTACGCTGTGCGAAGTTGTCTATGATGGAGTCACAAGACTGACGAGTGTGCAGTCGGACGTCAATTCAGGCCTTTGGTGGCTGTAGCGGTACGTTGCTTGTCTTTCGCCATGCCTGGTGACAGACTAAATCGAAACACACTCTGGCAGGCAATCCTCCTCCTCGGGGAGTTCGGTACGTCCAATCATGCATATCGAATGCGTGTACTCTGAGCTAACCCGACGCAGGCTTCGCGACTGGTACGCTGTCCAAGACGATTCTCGAGTCCACTCATAATAATTGACGTGATTGCGCGCCACAACAGCTGTTACAGTTGACACGTGAGTATAACTGAGCTGACCCTCTCACGACGAGACCAAACGTTAACGCCATCCAACAGATTCATCCATCCAACGCTGCACAACTCCAGCCAGGCAGTGAGTATCGACGATCTTCCGCCAACCGTTGCCTGGCAACTCAACCTATCTTCACCGCGCAGTGGATGAACTCGGCGGGCGTCGGAATGGCAGTTCTCGCGGACACCCTCCTCACCGCCGCATTGATCTTCAGCTTGCACCGTAGTCGGACGGGTGTCAGACGGTCAGCAACTCTCCGCGGCGTGCGCCGCCTACTGGCGTAGTTCACCTAACTAACTATGAAAACACCACCCCAGGACGGACTCCATCATCGACCTGCTGATCATGTACGCCATCAACACCGGTAAGCAGCATGTGTTGTTGCGTCTTGCGTCAAGGAGTCTCACACTTCTGTAGGACTTGTCACAGGGTGCGTTGAGCTTCGGGTACTGACCTCAGTCGAGCGAAGTTGACGTGTGATATAGCATCATGAATCTGCTTTCGCTCATTTTTGTGAGTTTCGCCACATTCGATACCCTCAACGCCGGATGAAACTCACGGGAAACGGTCTAGGCACTCGCGATGCCGAATAACCTTATCTACGCGGGCATTGTCATCGTCGCAACCAAATGTACGTTCGACCCCCTTTCAATGCTGTCTCTTCGCTCATATATGGCGCACCATGTCCAGTATACGCCAACTCCATGATGGCAGTGTGAGCATCGGAGCAACCCTCACCGACCCCATATCCCACTGAACTATGTCCCAATCATAGACTAAATTCCCGCCGCGCACTGGCGGCGCAGGGAACAGTCGTCCACACGACCTCGTACGATATGTCAGGCATGCAGCGCCAGCGTCGCGCAGCCGGCTCGCGGTTAGAGCGGTGGACCGGACCCACCTTCAGCGTAAGTCACTCCGGGTCCGCGGGCAGGCTCCCAAGCCATACCCACTCAGTCTCACACGCGCGGAAATTTTAACAGAATGCCCCCACTTCGCCTACCCCCATCGACATCAAGGTGACACAGGAGACGGTGCGGTCGGATCCCATGGGGAGTATGGATGGTTTCGAGGACAAGCTTAAAGTGCAGGCAGGAGAGGCTGTTTAAACTGAGCGCCGACTCGGAGAGGGATGGATACCTCACGTTCTTTTGTAATGTAAACCTTAAAAATGTAGCATCAGCTGTACGACTCCTTCGAAGCGTTTGACTTACATTCTATCCTCAGCGCAGGGAGTCTGCTTGAGGAATTTGGAAGAGCTTCATGGCGAGTGCTTGAAAGTTCGACGCGGTTCCGGTCGCGCGTCTTCTTCGCGCGGCAGCGCGCGCCGCGCTCACGCTCGCGTCCTGACGGCCTCACGGTGTACCACCACCATGTTGTCTGCCGTCGCCCGCCTCACTCGATGTTCACCACTGCATGCACAACCTAGACTATCTGCACAATCAGCGCGCTCCTTCACACCAATTCGAAGATATAGCACCCCTCGAGGACCTCCGCGTTATGTGCGGTTCGGTGAATCCGAAGGTCCCGGCGGCGGCCGCCCGCGCAATCCTTGGGACATGCGGAATTGGGATAGGCCGACGACAATTGGCGCGGCCCTAGGAACAACCGTGCTGGTGTACTATGTGTCACAGTACGTATGTGCCTAGAATATCTTGCAGGATGGACGTAGCATTTACACGGCGGACGTTCTACAAAGCCTCGAACAAGTGCCCGAGACAGGACGATGGCGCTTTATGGATCTCAGTCCGAAGTATGAGGCGCGCGTACGTGGATATATACATATGACCTGTGCTAGTGGAGAGCGACTGAACATGATGCAGCTTGCCGAGGAATCGCACCAGCAACTGCTTCAGCAGTTCAAAGGCAAGGTTCTGCCCCCCAACCATCCCCTTACGCGACATATCCGCCGCGTCGTGGAACGCATCCTTGAGGCGAACAACCTCGGCATACTGAAGCCCTCCGGAGAGCAGCCGCGCGTGCTCTCGTCCGCTGATGTGTGGTCTGCAACCGGGACAGACGACCTTCCGCCAGATGTGGGGGGAAACTTGAAGGAGTGGCATCTGTTTGTCGTGGATGATAAGTCGATGATCAACGCAATGACTTCTTTTGGTGAGCTCGTGGCGAAATCCTGTCGTGCCGAGCTCAGTGTCCTGACCTCAGACATACAGGTAACATCATCGTGTTTACCGGCATTTTGCCTGTAGCGAAAGACGAGAATGGGCTCGCAGCCGTTCTTGGACACGGTAAGTCGTGTATATTTGTCGCGAAATGTCTGCGTTCTGAACTCCGTCCAGAAATCGGACATGCAGGTTTGTCCGTGCGCTTTACGTCCCATACGCGGTGATTAACATTCGAGGGCAGTCGCGCGGCATGTGCCCGAGCGCTACTCGTCTGCGAAGATCTTCATTTTCTTAGCTATGATGCTTGACCTCTTAGGCATCCCGTTCTCGGGCTTCGTGGCGCGAGTTTTGTACGACCTGCCCAACTCGCGCACACAAGAGTTCGAAGGTCAGATGTTCCACGCACTTTCTATGCCCCCGCGCTCACGCAGTACGCACAGCTGACAAAATTGGCCTGCGTCTCTCGGCGCGAGCTTGCTACGATCCCCAAGCAGTACCACAGTCAGTCGCTTCCACCGCACTGCACCACTCTCCCCGCACTGATCACTCGCATTGTCTAGGATGTTCGACCGCCTTGGTCAGCTGGAGCAGGCGATGAACGGGCGTCACATCGACTTCTTAACAACACACCCTACATCCGAGAAGCGGTCACAGGTGCGTGTGTAGACATGCCAACGCGCCCCTTTTAGCTGACACTGTCTTATTTAGGTTCTTCGCGAGATGCTACCGGAGGCCTACACCGCACAGGCGGCAAGTCCAATGTGTGGGGCTACGGCAGACCATATGGCTCAGTTCCGCGACACCTGGCTGGCAGGCGCAAACCCCGAGAGCATGTCAGAGGCTCGGTGGTCGTAGTGCTTGGAGTAAAGTAGTTTGGTGATATACTGTGCTATGCACCACACTATTTGAACTCAGGTCGGCCTTCTCTATAAGTCGGTATCTACGACACAAAAACAAAGGAATGATTGGATAACAACACTAAGCAACTTTGCAAGTGTGTGCGTGCTTGATGTGAAAAAGTATTCCGACACGGGGAATCGAACCCCGGGCTATCGCGTGAGAGGCGATAATGTTAGCCACTACACCATATCGGATTAAAGGAATTAATGTATAGCAATGTCTATATTCCGAACGTGTTCGAAGCGACCCTGTTTACTTCTCTTAGATCCCGCGTTGGCACAAGCCCCCGCCGCCTCCTCCTCCCGCCGTCGTCCACGATCACCCAAGAAGTCTGCCCGACTCGCCCCCGAAGCCGCCGACCCAGCCCGCCGCCCTCCCAGACCCCTCTTCGGGCATTCTTGCGCTCTTGGTCACCGTCGCTAGCTCGTCCTCGGTCGCGGCCCACCCGCTCTATCCGCTTGACTCCCACGTCCACGCCTATTACGAGTCTAGTCAACCTGAGCACCTCCCTTGCAACATGCCTCGACCACCATCACCCTCAATACCTGAAAAGGAGTTCGTCTACGGTGCTCTCAAAGAGTCATTACGCCTCGATGGACGAGCCATGCTGGAAATGCGCCCCCCGATGCTCACCTTTGGTCCGGAGCTAGGTTGGGTCGAGTGCTCTCTAGGGAAAACACGGTACGTTGCTCTTCGTCCCTGATCATGTTCCGAAACTGGCAGTGTAACACGCGCGCCGCTTTACAGTGTGCTCGCGCAAGTAGACGGGAAGATGGTGAAGCCGCTGCCGGAGAGGCCGCTCGAGGGCATCATAACAATACACTCCGAGCTCTCATCCATGGCGTCCAACGAGTTCGAACCTGGTCGGTAGGTTCGTAGACCCCTTGCGTTCCCGCGCTCCAGCTCACGCGCGCGCATGCTTAGGCCATCCGACCAAGAGGTCACGATTACGCGTATGCTTGACAAGGTCCTCCGTCGGAGCGACGCGGTTGATAAGGAGAGTTTATGTGTGCTTGCTGGGCAGCGGGTACGTCGCCTAAATCCTCTGTAATACAAGTGCTCTTCTTATATGCTGATCGGAAGTAGGTGTGGCACATCCGGCTGACGATCCACGTCCTCTCCGACGCCGGTAATATGCTCGACTGCGCGTGTCTCGCCGGCATCGTCGCGCTCAAGCACTTCCGGAGACCCGAAGTCGAGGTACAGGGAGATGAGGTCACCATCGTACGCGTCTTTTCGCTCCCTTCTCCTGCTGATCTCATGCGGTCATTGCGAAATTGTAGCACCATCCCTCCGAGCGCGCGCCAGTCCCGCTCGCACTGCACCATGCACCGTTCTGTTTCACCTTCGCCTTCTTTCCGGACACGACCACTCCACCGCTGCTCGACCCATCGCATCTTGAGGAAACACTCAGCGCAGGACTGCTCTCCGTCGCGCTCAACGCGCAGCGAGAACTATGTGTAGTGCAAAAAGCGGGCGGTGTCCCGCTCGCGTCTGCGGACGTGCTTGCAATCATGGATGTCGCAGTCCAGAAGGCCCGCGAGCTCGACAAGATTGTTGAGAGCGCACTGAAAGTGGATTGGGCGGGCAGGAATGTTGAGGTGCGCTGACTGTGACTCTGTTGGTATCGTTCTTCCTCCTCGCCGTAGCATGTATGCTACGTCTGCGGGCGTATACGGTGAGACTAAAAGTATCTGATTGTATTACAAACAACGTGTATTCTATCCTCCTGGGTTCCACCTTCTCACAGCAGGAGACAGATCGGTGCTCTAACAACCTAAATGAATGTGTACAACGAGACATGTGTGCAGGTAGTCCTTGAAGGCCCTGGGCCCTCGCCCAGCCGTTTGCCCCACCCCCCGAAACTCAGGGCGCCGAATCAGTGCAAGTCCAGGAAGCGGTAAGGGGGCGGCATGATCGGCGCGTCGCCCATGCCCTCCGCCACCAGGTCATATCGGTCCCTGCGCGGGACTCGCGCAGACGGCAGGGTCGGGACCGGGGAGGCCACGAACAGCCGGCGCGACCGCTTCTCCGTCGAGCGCCGCGTGCGCGGCCTCCCCGATGCCGCCCCCTCCCCCTCTGGCGGCCAAGGCGTATCGGGGGAGTCCGGTGCGGTCGCAGCGACGGAGTACCGGGGCGCGGCAGTGGAGGCGTGTGTCGACGGGCGCCGGAGCGGTTGCAGCAGTCCGAAGTTACTGAGCGAGGCGACGAGGGCGTGGTCGCGCCGCTCGGCCTTCTCCCGCATGCCCGGGAACGTGGCGCTGGTCGGGGGGCTCGGGCTCGAGGGGTCGCCCCATGGCGTCGATGCGCTGCTGGAGCTGCTGCCGCTGGAGCTTGTGGGGACCAGGAATGGGCGCGCGGTGATAACGTCGGCGCTGCGCTGGACACGGCGGCGGCGGAAAACCAGGAGGCGCCAGATGAGGACAGCGAGAAGGATCGCGCCGAGCGCGCCGAAAGCGGCGGCGAAGATGACGGTGCTGTGGGGGGACATGCTGTGGGGGAGGGGAGATCATAGTGAGTGTTAATCGGGCTCGAACGTTGCGCCGGCTCAAAAGAGCAGAATTCACCTGGTATTCGCAGGCGGGGTACTGCTCGGGGATGCCTCGGCGTCGGAGAAGACGACCAAGGACGAGATACTCAGCTGAGTCGCTGTCGCGCTGCCCGACAGCCGGTTGTTCTGCACCCAGAGGGTGTGAGGGCCCTGGTAGAGGTCCGTCTTGATGTATAGCAATGTCGTTTCGTTTGTTGGGGAATCGTTCCCTGTGTGGGGGGATAGTGGGAAGCCGGTTGCATCATCGACAGTCACGTCGAATGACGAGCTCTGTGCGCTGAGCACCCCGTAGACGGCGACGCCTGTCCCTAAATGCGGACTCAGTACCCTGTTCAGATTCTGCATGTCTTGGATAGCGGTATACCCTGTAGAAATAAAAATATGTTAGATTGACTCTGGGTCATTCTGGGATATTGAGGTGCATACTGTGAAGTTCATGCCCATCGAACCGAAGTCCTGCGTGGTCGTACTGCGTACAACGGTCAGTCATCCCTCAACTTCCTTCCGTGAACATGGATATTAGAACATACTGAGAGACTGCGTCTACAGCCCAGGCCTCTGCGGTGTGCGGTAGCCAAACACATTGGTCGCTCGTATGATCGAACACGGTAGTATTGCCTGCGGCGCTCTCGAACATCAGCTGAACACAAACAGCGGTCAATAATTGTGTCAGATACTGGTGTTATTTAATGAGAGGTGCGTACATAGCTAAAGTCGAACATGGGCCGCGCCGGGTCGTTGCCAATGTTGAACATGCTGATGTGGTGCTGACCCATAGGTAGGTTGGGAGCGCTGAAGAGCTGATACCCCGGCACATCGGGCCCCCCGTTGAACCCATCGTACTCGGTGGAATTCCTGTCAAGCGTCACTCTGTACCGCCCGAGCGACTCGCGGTATCCGCCATAGACCCTGTGTCCAGACGTTAGCCCAGCGTGCCACTGAGGCCTCGGAGGTGCACACCGACCACAATCCTGCGAGACATACGAGTCGGGTGAGTACCGTCGTGTATTTTGGAGCTGCAGCTGCAGAAATCTCACCTTTTCCCCACCAGGAGAAGCTAAGGCTAGCACCTGTAGCGTTGGTGGCGTGATAGCTAGCGTTGGGAAACGCATGCTGTAATACAAGTAGGTGGGCGCTTGGCGTCTCGCTTCGCGTACTGGCACTGACGTACCAGCGATGGGTCTGCTTGCGGTGTGTCTTCGTACCACGCGACCGCGGGAAGGTAGGTAAGGAGCGGGCTGATATGCGAGACAGTGGTGTTGACCAGCATGCTGTCTCCCCGCCGAGCTCGAAGCTGAAGCACAAGAGGAAAGCAGACGACCAGCGACACAAGACTCAAAGGTAGGTGAAAGAGCAAGAGAGTATGGCGAAGGGGGCCAGGAGTGGGGGGCGAGTCGAATCGTTCGTGCGACTTGGACGCCGCGCATGGCATGGATGACAGTGGCAGATACACAGCATCTGGAGATGGCCAGCTGCAGACGTGATGTTCTTGCAGCCATGATCAATGTCCCGACAAACCTAGATGGACAGCGTCCAGTGGCCTGTGGGGAGCAGACAAGCATGAACGCAGAATGGAAGATGGCCGGTGTACACACCACACAGTTGAAGTGATCAATCTGAGAGATCTTGAGGGGCGGTGTTGACGCGGACTAACAGGTTTCTGGAGTGGGATTGTGGGATACCCTTTCGACGCTCAAGCCTAATTCGTGTGATGTCTCGCACGAAACGCCTCGAGGCTCCAGGACGTCCGGCCGCGCCGGGCAGGAAGACTTCGCAACATGGACAGATGCATCATTGGTACATCATTGTGCGGGGCATCCCGCGCTGACCGCCGGATGCGACCAGTGGCACACACATCCTTCTTTGTACCATGTCCTTCCGAGGTTGTGCTGCTTATCGGCGCATCTTCTGCGCGGCCGACGGTCCTGATTCCGGCGGTGTCTGGCGATTGAGGAAGAACATGTGCGCGGTGGAACGAAGGTGGAATCGCCACGACTCCGAGACACGCTACCGTTGAACCGTGTCAGCATGGCTTTCATGAGAGAGCGTGAGGAATTGCTCACTACAGGCCCGCGGAAAGTACACACCACCGTGACACGTCAGATACCCAGACTTCCAATGCGGCACCCTCCGGAGGTGCAAAGACGTTGAACTTGGAACACGGTGCACAATGTTCTGTCCGCATAAGGAAATTTGGTAAAGCCCCAGGCCTCATCTTCGTGATGTTGCGCCACGATGGATGTACCGGTCTTGAGAATAATATGGCTCACCGCCGGCGACTGGTGAACATATTAAAGGTGGTAATGTTCTCCCGATCGCGAGAGCAATCTGCCTGGCTCTCGATCGAGGAAAACCGAGCACTTCCGGAATCCATGTGGTTTTCATCGTCATCGGATGGGTCAGCTGTGCTCCATGGCTGCCTCTGGGGTCCGTTCGGGACGGGATTAATAGTATACGTACACCTGCGTTTCGTATCGAAAGCGCACGGCCCGGTGAGTGCCGCAAAGCTGCTCGGTAAAATATGTATCGATGACGCACCTCATCGTCGATCTCTACCTCCCCGCCAAAACCCTAGCAGGCTGAACCCATGTCCTCTGTTCAACCTCTGCTCCTGCGCAAGTGGTCGTTTGTACGCTGTGGAGTTGTGTCGCAATCCTGCGATCACAGTGCCGGCAGCAATCTTATCTAGTAGGTTTGATGATCACCATCGCGCCGTCGCGGATCTCAAATAGAGCAGACTATCCTCGACGCGGACAAGATTTGGGAACCCCCGCCATCTGGAGGAGAGGCACACGAAGATTGCGTTGGCAACGGAAGGGATGTGAGAAGAGAGGGGAAGGAGCTCGATGCACAAGCCGCGGCGCAGGAGGCCATGCCGCTCGAGGAGGTCCGCATGAACGATGAACAGCGCCGCAGAGCATGGGGAAATTTACGAGCGCGACATCGGGCTCAGCAACTCACGATTGGGGAGTCGGGGTGCACTCGGTGTACGCGAGGGCCCGCGGGTACCGATGGCATCCCGCTAACAGTATTGCCGACGCTTCTCGGGCGGGGTGCGGGCACACCCTTCACCAGCCCTCTTTCCTCCCCACACCACCACCATCCAAAGGCCTGCGAGGCCGGTACATGCCCTCGTCGCTCCCCTCGTCCCCCCTCCCGCACTGACCGCAATGTCCTTCCTTTCACGCCGCCGCCGCGCACAGACGCCGCTCCAGGACTCAGGCAACCTCGCCGCCACGGGTTCCATTCACTCCGTCGACAAGCCGCCATCCATCATCCGCAGGCACATCAACCTCTCCTCGCCCCTCTCCAAGCTCACTGCGAAGCTGTCGACCCGGTCGCGGACCTCGAACCTCGCGCATGCGCCAATAAGTAACGTGGGCGTGCCCTTCAGCCGTTGGCGCAGTCGCTCGCCGTCGCCAGCACCCTCGCTGGACATTCGCATGCCCACTGGCCTCGGACGGCGTGCCAGCGAGCTGGGCGAGCGGGAGGACATCGAGGAGCCGTACCCACCACATACGAGGAAACGCAGCATCAGTCTGCCTGCGGCTGTCCAAGCAGCGCGGTGGCGGGATGCCATGGCACGGGAGGAGGCTCAAGCAAATGAGCAGGCGCAGGCAAGTACCAGCTCCGTACCTCCAACCCCTGCCGTCTCTCGCGTTTCCCCCGACCTCCTCTCCGTCGCCTTCTCCTTTGCATCCCGCCCAGATGTCGTCGCGCTCGCACAGGTGTCAAAAACATTTTCGCATGCGGCGCTGCGTGCGCTGTATGAGAATCTGGACCTGCGCGACGTGAGCGACGAGCGTGCGACGCAGTGCATAGCATCGCTCGCCTCGCGGCGTCCCACCGCCGCGCTCGTCCGTAGTTTCGCCTGCCGAACGCTCCCGCCCCCCGACGACTCGACGTCGCTCGCGACGGTCACCTTCGCGATCGCGTTCAATAACATGGACGGGCTGCGCGCGCTTACGCTCCCGCGCTTCGACGTGCGCATCCTGTCTCATACGACATTCTCCCTGCAACGCCTCGCGCTGCTCTGTAAAAGCATCTCCGGGCCCGAGTTCCACGCGCTCTTCGCGTGGCTCGCGCGACACCCCGAGCTCACTGCGCTCTCACTCCCGCGCCTCGTCCTTCCCGTACTCCCCGCCCTCCCTGACCCCTCCGCGCCTAATACCCCGCCCACGCCTGATACCCCGACTCACGAATCTGACGCCGCTGCCCCGACCACATCTACGTCTTCCAACTGCTCATCTCCATCGTCATCATTATCACCACAAGCATCTTCTCCCATTCCGTCAAATGTGCTCCCGAACCTGCGCCGGATACATGGTCCTGTAGTCCTAGCTGCGGCGCTCGCGCCCGGGCGGCCCTTGGAGAGCGCGAAGCTCCTGATCCAGAACACGCTCTACGACGGGCTCCGGCCGTCTGCTATCATGTCCGTGCTCGCGTCTGCGCGCGATACGCTCCGCACGGTTACTATCAGGCCGGTGTCCACCAAGATCGACTCGCGCACGCTCGAGCGCGTCGTCATGGCCGCGGGCGCAGAGCTGGGCGAGTTCGTCGAGACCCTGGAGATACACTGGGTCATGGACGACGAGGTACGTTCCCTCCTTGTTCTGCCCGTGTGTGAGAGCGCGTCTCACGGAAAGGTTCGCGCTATTTACAGACCCTCTACAAGCACGTCCTCTCCGTGCTCGGCCGATTCCGCAGCCTGCAGACGCTCCGGCTCCTGCGCGACTCCCCACCGCCGTTCCCGTCCTCGCCGCTGCTCGAGTTCCCCCTGCCGCCCGCGTCGCCGCCGCTCTCCGCCGGAGCGCGTACCTCGATCTCGTCCTTCTCGTCCGCGTTCCCGCCCATGTCTTCGCGCAGCGGCCGGTCGGGGGGCATGCTGGACACGCCGTTCCCGCGCGTGCACGAGCGCGCGCACCTCGCGCTTTGGAGCAAGACGTGCCCGACCCTCCGCCGCGTGTGGTTCCTGTCGGGCGCGGAGTGGACGGTGCTGCCGCGCAGCCCGGAGGAGGCTGCGTTTGGGCTCCCTTCGTTTGAGTTCGTGGGGTACACGCAGGTGTAGATTTCGCTCTCACTGCGTCCTCAGCGGCTGTGGCGGCGCGGCGCGCTGTTGCCGTCTTCGAGTGCCCCTCTTCCTTCCCCTTTTCCCTATATCTGCATCTGCAATCTATCATCCACCATCTACCGCCGAGCGGCCCCTGCATCCCGTTCAAGTCTCGCGCCCACGCCCGCCCGCATCCACATTCCTTTACCCACGTCCCGAGCCCCGAGTCCCAAGTCAGTCCCCTACCCTATCGCACTCGCTCCCCCGCTCTGCTGCTCGCTCGCTCTGAGCCCGTCTCCCTCTATCACTGTGATCCTCCCCTATCCTCCCCCCCATCGCTTAGTGTAGATCGGGCCCTCGCCCGTGCTCTTTCCATTGGTTGACCCGCGCGCGCGTGTGTCTGTCTGTACATGTCGCTTTGGCCGCCCGGGCGTGTGGGCGGCGCTGTGGCACGCAAGTATAATAGCTCCTCACATTGGTTCCTGCATGGTTGCTCTCTGCTATCTAACGACTAATATATCATTGCATCTGGTTTTTATGTTTGAGGTGACGTGTGCGAGTGCGAGTGAGCGTTTGATCGCTTGTGGCGGGGCAAAGGTTGCCAGTGATATTTAGAAAAGCAGGATCCGGCTACATACTGAGTCGCAGTATGCCGGATGACTGCGACGGTACGCGTCTGATGTAGGTCATATGCATATTGTGTCGCGCTACAAGTCCACGCTAACGCAGCATTCATTTGGCGCGTGTCTTTGCTTCGATTCGCACATGTAGTATGTGGTATTTGCGAAGCAGAAGAAGCAGCCAGGAAATGCGACGCGACGCGCCGTAATTACACGCGGTCACGTGTTGGCGGGAAGACGTGGCATGTGCCGAACTTCGAATTCCTCACCGATGATCATATACACGCTTGATTATAAGCAGTATCAGTACGATCCACAGCTCATTTGGGGTTGGAGGGTTAGAGTACTAGACAAAGGTAAGAATGTCGGTTTCTAGCCGTACGGTTGCGAAATGTTATACGTGTGTGATTCGGCAGTTCGATGCATACTCTTTGGAGTGATTTGTACCATCGGAATACTTCGGAGTATGTTAGTATCGTACGACCCCACATTGATCTCTTGTTCATGGAGAGCCCGCCTGACTCACAATGACCTGTTTGCGAGCGTGTACCACAAAGCAGTGCACGTGCGGCGGTTCTTCCGCTTCATCGGACGGAGTCTGTCTAGCAACAACGGACGTCAGGCCGCGGACGCAAAGACGCTTTGAAGAGACCTTCTCAACGGCTTTGTTAACAGCAGGTGTATCAACCTGAATAGATCCTATGCAAGATGTACAGTGTGCATACTTATCTATACCTGTTTGAGCCTCCGGTGTTTCCCGGGATCTGGAAGGACCGTGCCTCCTCTGGCCCGTCGCGTCTACTGCATCGCGGCGAAGGTGCGAGAACAAATGACGTATATCTGCGACATCTCCTGCGCGTATCTCCTTCATGCTCACGTCGAACGTTCGGCCAGGGAGCAGGAGGTGCTTGGAAAGCGCGCCTGCTGCTAAACCGTTCTGGGCGGGCGCCTGCAGTCACGCCCACGAGCCGTAAGCAGTGCACGTGAGCACGCAAATAATGACAAAGAACGCGCGAGGCCGCTACAAATATTGGCGGGCGCGGGCGCGTTTGTCCTTAGCACCTGCTCTATCTGTCTCCGCCACCCTCACCCGTCTGCATCCAAAATCATGGTCGCCACCGTCCAGAAGCCCGCCCCCGCCTTCACGGCCACCGCCGTCGTCGACAGCCAGTTCAAGGACATCTCCCTCTCTGACTTCCTCGGCCAGTGGTGCGTTGCTCTAGACCGCGTTCTGATGCCCGTGCAGCCAGCTCACACCCCGGACACGCTAGGGTTGTGCTCTTCTTCTACCCTCTGTAAGTCCCGCTGGCAAAGTGACGAGTGCGTCGCGCGCTGACAGCGCGTGTCCGTGCCACAGTGACTTCACCTTCGTCTGCCCGACGGAGATCCTTGCGTTCAACGATGCGCTCCCCCAGTTCCAAGCGCTCAACACCGCGGTCCTCGGTAAGTTCCTCAGCAACCCGTGTGTCTAGACACGTCTTATGCTGTGCCACGCTTGCAGGCGTCTCCACCGACTCCCACTTCTCCCACCTTGCGTGGGCGACCCAGCCCCGCAAGCAGGGTGGTCTCGGCCCCGACCTCAAGCTTCCCTTGATCGCGGACAAGAACCAGAAGATCTCCCGTGACTACAACGTTCTCATTGAGGAGGAGGGCATCGCTCTCCGTGGTCTCTTCCTGATCGACCCCAAGGGTACCCTCAGGTACGCGCCCTCTCCGCGCCGTGTCAAGACGGCTCACTGACAATGATCGCTTTGTTGCTACAGGCAGATCACTGTGAACGACCTCCCCGTCGGCCGTTCCGTCGAAGAGACCATCCGTCTCGTCCAGGCCTTCCAGTTCACTGTACGTCTTTTCGCCGTCTCTTAGTCGATATCTGCATGCTGACTTGAGCCTTCTGCAGGATGAGCACGGCGAGGTCTGCCCCGCCAACTGGCAGGCGGGCAGCAAGACCATCAAGGCGGACCCGAAGGGTTCGCTCGAGTACTTCTCCACCGCCTCCGAGGGCAACAGCAACGTGAGCAAGAAGCGGCGCCTTGACTGATGCCCCCTTCCGCGATTCTGATCACCCCCTCCCTTACTGAGCAGCTGTCGCACTGACGGCAGGCCCGGAGGGTCTGATCTTTCGCCGAGCACGTACCTCCCCGTCTGTCTCGCTGTCGTCGGATCGTGCCCCTCCTCCCTCTGATCTAGTCGCGTTCGTGTAATGTCCCGGCCACGACCCAATCCCCCACGTAGATCTTAGAGAGTCGAGAGAGACCTTGTTAGATAGTTAGAGTAGACGGTAGATGCGCTTCGGCGGGTGCTGGGAGGATATCCAGTGCTTCTTTGTAGAATAATCACTACTTACAGCTTGTGGATCGCGGTAGTACGGCGTAGCGGAGGTTGTGGATGTCGTTGCGTTGGTGGTGTATATCAATGCTTAACCCCCTTCTTGACTTATAATGATGCTAGTGTGCTTGCTTGAGGCTCGGACTTTTTGTGGATGGCGCAGGTGAGTACTGAAGCTTGAAGACTGAATGGGCGAGAAGATGAAGCTTGCGATCGCACGGTGCACACGGAAAGAATTTTGGTAGACGGACATCGTCATTCTTTTCTTAGCCGATCTCATGCTCAGCCAGCAACTGGGTGCATACATGCGTCAGTATGCGCGCGCAAAACTTTCACGAGCGCAGGGCGTAGACGCACCATATTTGGGATCCCATTCGAGATCGGGTACACATGCTTGCAGTTTTGGCACACCATCGCGCCCTCCTCGACGTGCATCTGCCGCACCAATCGCCTTCGTGAGCACCCGCCGGCCTCGGAGCGCGAGAACAGCACAGGAACGGGGGCGCACCTCGAGCAGAACATGGTGCAGCTTTTGCAGAAACTCGTCGTCCACCATCTCCGGCTGCTCCGCGGGCAGCGAGGTGTCTCCGAGCTGCACGCGCGCCACACCCCCAGGTCAATAATGGACTGCTACGCGAGGTAGAGGAGATGGGGACGCACCTGGCGCGCGGCGCCGATGAGCGCGGGCCACTCGAGGCGGGGGAGGAAGCCGCGGAGGAAGTCCGCGTTGAACTCGGCCTCGCGCAGCTCGACGGCGGCGTCCTGGAACTGCAGCGGGAAGTTGTTCGTCGTGCAGCCTTTGGTGTGGCACGCGAGCAGGTTGTGCGTGATTAGGCGGACCATGGCTGAGGCGAGGGAGGTCCGGAGGAAGAGGAGGGGCTCGAGGAGGTCGAAGGTAAAGTGATCGTGGATTCGAAGCTTCCGCCACAATTAAGCGAGGTTAGAAGGACATGTAACCATAAGATGACGCTTATTTCAATCCGATATGGTGTAGTGGCTAACATTATCGCCTCTCACGCGATAGCCCGGGGTTCGATTCCCCGTGTCGGAATATGTTTTGCATCGTTGAGATGCAGTGCGAGCAACAGTTGCTCTTTAGAATGTCTGAAGTCTCTTCAGAGGCCAAACAAAATTGCCCAGTGGTATCATCGACAGAATTCGACACGACGAAGGCGACATATTCCCCTCACACGTCTGCGAGCCAATGCTAACACCGATCACTTTAAGGATCTAATCTTATCTTGGAATGATGTGCTTACGGGACAGCCTGAGGACCGACTGGCAGGGTTGACCTCACCCCACATCGTCCCCCCGACCGCGCTCGACACTACAACTCTACTCACTTATGCCGCTCGCTGCTGTCCCGACAGAGGTCGTAGAACTCATTCTGATCTTCGCAGCGGCAGCCAACTCCCCACAAACTGTAGCGGCATTCTCACAGACATGTCGGGCCCATAGAGAGCTGGTATATGGCGCACCCGACTCCCACCTGTGGCGGGAGATCTTCCTGGCGACATTTGATGACCCTCGAGAGTCTGGAGGAGGCCCCGGGTGGCACGACGCTGAGGCATTGAAACACACGCGACCGCGAGACGTGCCGTTTGACTGGGGCGTAGAGTACCGGAAGCGTGTCTGGGCGGCGCACTACATCGCGCGGAAAGTCGAATCGACATCGCTGAGGCAGGAAGACCTCGAGGAGCCCGCCGACCTCGAAGAGGTCCGTCGCACCATCCCCGCGCTCGACGCTCTGGTCTCCGTCGTACACACCGCAAGTCCATGTCCGCCCTCCTTCGTATTCTCCTTCATCCCAACCCCCGGCGAAGACCCAGAGAGCCGTCTCACTGTGGGGGCCACGTACCCGACATTTCCGCCGCTCCCGCAGGCAATGCAGCGCCGCATCCCAAGCAGCATCCCCTCCGTCGGTCCCTCTTACGCCGGGAACGGAAGCCCGAAGACGCTCGGCGGGCGCAACATGGCATGGCTTACCCAGGTGCTCGCGAACGGCTACCCACCCGCCGTCACTGCACGCTTCTCGGGCAAGAAGTGGGAGGGCGGCGTCGCCGGCCAATACCTCTGCGAGGATGAGTTTCGCGAGATGCAGACCGCAGGACGCCTCATCGCGTGCACGGGCTTCATCCCGATCCCGCACAACACTGCGCCGCCGACGTCGCCTGTAGATAGCCCGCTACCAGAACCGCCCGCGGCGTCCTATCTGTCCGAGGAGGCGCAGAGGAAACGCGCGCGAAGGCTGGCGCGCATGCGCGTGTACAATATGCGCTACCTGGGGCGCGAGCGGCATTGGGGTCCGTTCCTACCGTGTGAGGACAGGAAGGTTCGTCCCACCGGCGCGCCGATTGACGACGAGCTTCTGCAACCCATCCTCGCCCTCTTTCGCCTGCCAGGGCATGATGACGACGACGACGCGGAGGAAGGCGCCGAAGACGCCGACGGCCACGACCACGACCACGACGATGACGATGAAGAACAGGATGAGGATGGAGATGATGAGCCCCACGGTGACGGCGCGGCAGGAGAAGGGACTACTACCCCGCCAGGTGCACCCGGGCAATTGAGGCCCTCCTCCGAGCCACCGAGCCTACCGTCTCCGGCGCAACTACGCCCAGACTGGGCATATCTCGCCGCAGTACGCACACTTGTCGAGGCGAACTTGCGTGAGGCGTTTGGGGGCGCGGACCTCAACGGGTTGTTCTCCCTCGAGGGCCTTCGGCCAGGCAGCGCGCCTTGGGATGCCAGCCACTACGCCCCCGCTGCATCAACAGACAGCGCGGTGGGTAATGGTAAAGGGAAGGCGAAGGCGACCGACAGCGACTCAGAAGAGGTAGAGGGATGGGATTGGGCAGGCGTAACAGGCGTCTGGAAGTCAGTACCCCACTAACAATATATAGTTATCGAAGTACTAACAAGCTCGATACAGGCGCTGCGTATGTTGGATGGACTATCGCGACCTGATCTGTACGTCGCCTTCTCCGATATGCACCGTACCCACGCTCACTCATCATCCCTCCGTAGTGCACAACGTAATTTGCGCCCTCTTGTATCTCACCGGGCCATTGCCAACTAACCAAGTTCTTTATGCAGCTCTCCGGCGAGTTCGACGACTCGCGCATGGGCGAGGCCGTGCGCCTCATCGGCATGACGCTCCGCATTGAGCACTACTCGCCTTCACTTGTGCCCGGGTACGAGCACCTGCCCACGATCCACGTCGTCGGCCAGTCGGACGGCGCGTCTATCGTAGGCCAGCCGCGCCACATACACGGCACCGTGGGGGTCGTCGCAGACGGCAGCGTGCGCTGGACGCTGGTGAGTGCCACTTCATGCTGAGAGAGTGAGAGAGCTCACGTGTGATACAAGCAGTTCTCATCCGTGGAGGGCGCGGATGTCGATGAGTGGGTGTCGGAGGGTGTGCAAGTCGGTGGTGTTGGGTCCGCCATGGGATTCTTGGGCATGTGGACGGGGGCGCAGCATGAGCGTATGGATCCGTTGGGTAAGATGCCATTACTCCGAACGAACGTCTACTGATGTGCTCCTTACAGGCCCATGCTGGGCGTGGAAGGTTGGTTAAGGACAGGCCCGAGACGATCGTTCATCATATATCTTACTGCTGTTTGTGCTTTCGCTGGTTTGTTATGACGGTATGTTTGCTTTGTTGGATCAGCCTCGTTAGATGCTGCAAGGTTCATGTAATGTTATGATGATGTACAAGGAAATTGGATTGGATTCCGCTTGAAAGCTGTGGGGGCATAGCAGGGTACAGCGGGGCATAGAGCGACCACAGGGTGAACTCAAGCATTGTCGTAGAACTTTCTTCTTTCCTCCAGCGCGTCCTTTTGTTCGCAGTGAGAATCCTAGTAAGGGCAAGACTGCAAATGTGTCTATACGCACCAGAGCATCGCGCCTCCTTGGATCGGTCTCGTAGAACGCCATCTCAGCCAGAATGTACGGCCGTCCCGTTGCCGCGCAACTATCCGCGCTCGCGGATGTTGAACCGCTTCTCATTCGTCCATTCAATGTAGTGTACGACGGCGCCACGCTGAGGAATAGTAACAGAACAAAGTATCGTACAACACCCAAAGAAGATGCAAACGGGGCAACCGAATACCTCACACTGGCATTGATTCAAGCATTATCATGCATGCGCCTACTGCTCTCGAGCGGGTCCTGGCAGTACAAACGTGAGCATTCTGACCCTTACCAACAGCATAGAAACACGTACAATGGCGTCAGGAGCGCTAGGGTCAATTTCATAAAACGCCATCTCGCCCCAGATGTAGCTCTTCAACGCCCAATTTCTCCGCCCCTCCCACGCCTTCCTCTCCTCGGTAGTGGGTGCATACGGAACCAACGCCCATGGCTCGTAGATCCATGGCTTAGGGCTCAGGTCCATGAGGAGGCGTACCCCGGGGTATGGCCGACCAGCCAGCGCAACCATCCTCCCGATGCGTTCACGGATGCGGCCCTGCCGCTTCTCGTCCATCCACCAGCCGGAGGGAGGGAGATATGTCTTGTCGTGCGCGTACTCGCACGCGTCTCCCTTTGGACAGGCGTCTATGAGCCAGTACATGCAGACGTTGCGCCCACTGCGCATATGACACAACGCAATAAAAGCGCCGATCAGTATAGTTGTAAGGTTGGGCAATAGGCGGATTACTTACAGCTCATCGCGAGTGGTTACCACTTCCATTGGCGCGTGAGAGTGCGGACATTCATCGCCTTTCGAGCAGCCCTTGTGGTTGTAGTCTTTGCATGGTCCTGCGTTGCTAGTGTGCTTGAAGTCTTCAGAATCGGATAGCTCCTCTACTTCCAACCACTCCTCCTCCTCATCGGCTTCGCCCTCTCCGGCGCTGAGCGGCCATTTGACCTCGTCCCCCTGAGCCTGAAGCTCATCGAGGATCTGGAACTCGCGAAATCCGACCTCGTTCATCTTGGTCATGTCGAGGAATATGAACTTTTGCAAGTCTACGGGACACTGGTATCAGCCACGGAACTTACGAAGCACATCATAGGCAATAGCTCACCAAGCTTAGCCCCGCTATATCGCTTCAAATGCTTGCGGGCCATGGCGCGGCGGAAGCGTGCCTTCTTACTTTTCGGATCGTGGTACAGCGCTCTGCTTGCAGCACTGTGAGCGATGTCCCAACTGTATACATACTGAATTAGCTTGGAGTTTACAATATCACAGTCGAGAGCCCATACCGTCCCAATTTCAAAAACGCTGCTGCGAGGTTTGCCATGTATACCGGTCGCGGAGAATCATGCACTGCTGCATTTCGGTAGCACTGAGCCGCCCCTAGGTAGTCTCCGGCCTTGAACTTGGCATTTCCCTGGAGTAAGAGATGCTGAGCACAGTCCCGATTATGATTCCTGGATCTAGAAGGGCAGCGCACCTCATCTTTGAACTTCTCCCCCTTTTTCTCACGCATTTCCGCACGCTGTTTCGCGCGAAGCATGACCTCCACCTGCCTGGTGCGATTGGGCGAAGGAAGAGGTACTTCTACCTCAGGGACAGGAAGGGTGCCCACAAGATTTGCCATGCGGGGGCCCAAATCCCCTGGGGCGACCGCGACCCCACACATCTCGATCGTCAGTCGGGCCAGGGCCTGCTCCCAGTCGACGTCCCCGACGTAGCCCAGAAAGCCTTCTCCGATGGGTGACCAGCCGGCAGCACATGTGTTCAGTGCAATGTCGTATGGTTGTGCCCAGTGGCTTTGATTGTGTGCTTGTGGGGTCACCTGGCCGTATACGACATGTATTGGACAGGAGGTGTAGATGAGATGCACCGCAGCGTTGAATGCGGGAAATAGCGCTGAGGAGGACAATGGGGAGGGGACACCGCGGGGGCTCAGCGCGTACGTCTTCTCGACGGGTCTGGGAAAACCAATGTCCCAGGGGACACACCAGCGGCGGAAGAACGGCCTCAGGAGGGGATGATCCAGTGAATAGGAAAACCCCGCTCCCAGGACGACTCGTCCGCCGGACCGTGCGTATCCGATGAGCTTGAAGGTGATTTCGTCAAACATGGACTCGCAAATTCGACCATCTGCCACGACAACCGCTTGAGGACGAGGGAACACATCCATATGTCTGTAAAATGCGGCGTAGTCTTGGACCATATGGACGATCGCATTCTTCTCTAAACCGTTCACTAACTGAGCATGTGAGGTACGAAGGGGAAGCGAACGTGACACTTGGAGAATGATGACCGTGGGTCGTACTTGGGAAGGTGCATCGACGCGGGGCTTTTACGCTGCTTTAGTCATTTATATACACCAAAAGCCGAGGGCGTCGAACGTACCTCCGTTTGTGTAAAACCAGAAGTTCTCGACTCTCTATCATGCCGCAGGAGATCTTCTGGGGTATGCGGGAGAGAGTGAAGATTGTTCTGCCGAGAGAGGAGACCAGAATCCCCAAACTCCGAGCCATTTGGGCGGGTATATGCGCCTCTAGAGGTCTCTGGGCCAGACTCCGCGGAGGTGACTGTCACCCCGCACATCTCCAGCAATAGCTGTGTCGCTGCCGGCCCCCCATTGACAGTGCCGACGTATCCCACGTGCCCGCGTGCGAGAGGCGCGAAGGCTGCAGGGAACTCAGTCTCGCGCAAAGGCCCGCCCTTGTTCGCATGGAGAGGGAGTGTGCGCGCCGCCGAGACAGGCTCCTGGGCTGAGACGTACACAGCGGCGTCTGTGCCGACGTCCTTGACCTGTTGGGCGCGTACGGTGAACGTCGGGGATAGATGGTCTCCCGAAAGAGGCTTGGGGGGACCATTTGTATTGAGGATGAACGTCGTGTCCCGAAGTTTGCCGTAGTCCCAGAGCATGCCGAAGCGACGGAAGAAGGGAGAAACTTCGAAGTACGGAAAGTGGGCGCTGAATCGCACGCCGAAGATGACCCTGCCCCCTCCCCGAGCGTACTCGACCAGAGCGTCTAGAAGAGGTCCGTTCGCGGCTTCGGTGACATTAAGGCGTCTGCGACGAGGACCGCTTGAGGAGGCGGAGCCATCTTCAGGTGCTGTAGAGCTACTTGAGGGTCTCGAGCTTCTAGAAGGGCAGCGTTGTTGCGCAGGCTGTCATAGAGCTGGCGTTCCGTCGTCTCCAGATAGTTGTCCCGCAAAAAGTACAACAGGAGCACGGCCGGTCGGCTAGAATCGTCGCGCTCTGGTTGGGAGAGGAGAGACATGGCGGAGAAGTCCAAGTATGTATTGGGTTCGAGAAACGCGCCAGGCTCATAAGTTTAGGGGACGGGTAAATCCGCTCGACTGACAGCATTGGAGCGGACGTCGACGACAGAACAGGGGCTTCGTCCAACAGTGCAGGACATGAAAACCATCTTGTCATTGGATTTCTGTGGTTCTATGCTTTCGTCTCAGCCTGGAGTAGAAGCAATACTGGCCCATGAGACGACGCGAGAAGGTGTAGAGAACTCTGAAAAAATGCCAAACGTTGAATATCATGTTGAAATGTGGCTGTGCGACCAAAAGTGACTGGCCGAATGAGGACGTTAGCCACCCCACGTTGCCGGTCCTGAGGAAGAAAAAAAAGATAGAAAAGCTTCCCGTGCACACGCTATGCGCACACATACGGTCAGTACTAGTGGATGATGCATGATTTTACATCTCACTGTGTCGTTTACTGTACATTGTGGTCATCTTCGTCTCGTAACATGACATTCTCCTCGCCTGAGTGTTCACCTCTTCACTCTCAGCTTCCAGTGTACGTTAATCTAGGTGCACGAAGCCGGGACAGTCGAGTCGTCCTGGTGATTCGCGGCGTTGACACCGAGGCCACGAGATGCAAATGCCGTCCAGAGCGTGCAGAAGTTCGCCCCGCCGAAGCGGTTCGCGTCCGCCTGGATCCATGCATCACGCGCCGTCAGGACTAGCAGGATCCATCAGCACCGTCATGGGTGAAGATAATAAGGCTGCCTACAGGTCGGGTTGCATGGCTGCAGGGGCAATGCATCGAGGAAGAGGTGGAGGAAGACAGTGTTGCCGCCGGTGGTCCTGTACATGCGAGCGGTCAATACATTGCGCATTTCGCGGTTCACCATCATCTCACACTCACGTTGGGTCGGTGTGCGCTGTGTCCGAGAAGCCGTGTACGCCAACAAGAGCAGCGTACACATTGTGGAGCAGGTTCGCCCAGACCTCTCCGATGTCTGGTCACATTCGACAGTGAGTGGTTAATTTGCGCGAATGACTGTATATATGCGTACCATGGACCTCAGACAGCGTCTGCAGGCTCGAGTACCTGAAGTACAGATGTGCATCGTGAAGATTGAGCTTCGCTCTACCTAGCGCATGCTGCATACCTCAGGGGGTTGACAGTCCTGCGAAGATAATACCGCGTTAACATCGGCGCAACAGATAAGAAGATGTGATACCCACGGGTCCGTTGAATACGGGTGGCTACGGATTCCAGCGGGATCGTTGATGACATACTGGCCCAGGACGAAGTCTACGATCGTCGCGTTCTTGTGCTCTGTCCATCTTCACCATTCTCGTCAGGACGATTCCGCACATCAAAACGTCGAAAGGCTCACTCCGCGTTCGCGTCAGACCAACCCTCACCCATGCCGCCCGCCTCTGTCGTCTGCAGACACCTTCGACAAGATAAATCAGCTGAGGGTTCAATCTTGCGAACGACGGCACGTACCGTCCAGTGCCACCGCCAGTGAGCCGGTTCGTGATACCGTGCGTGTTCTCGTGCACAACGATGTCGTTCTCGAGTGCACCGTCACGGCGCGGGTTGGTGAAATCCCAGAGGAACATCCGCATGCGTCCAGATTGACCGCTGAGCATAAACATCAGTTGATGTGCCACGCAGTATATTCCGCAACGATACGCACTCCGGAGGCGTGGCGAAGTCAGCTGCGTGAATTTCCGGTCAGCACATGTCCTCCTCTCGCTTCCTCCGCACCCTGACTCACCATTATTAATCCCAGCGGCGTCCTGCACAGACACGGTGACGCGGTCGTTCCCCGCGCCGCCCTTGCCGAAGTTGTTGTTCTGGAAGTTGAAGCCAGCTTCCGTGAACCCGTAGATGTACGAGATGTCGTGCACGGTGTTCACGATGTAGAAGGCGTTCGTGCGCGCAGCGTCGACATTCACCGGCACAATGGGGTCCTGTGTCGGGTCCTGCCTGTAGATGAAGTTGAGCACGGGGGAGGACTCGGTGGTCGTGTTCGTCTGCGCGCCCTTGAACGTGATGACGTTGTTGCCGCTGCGCCGCAAGGTTAGTATGCGTGCGAGGGAGAGGGAGGGATAAGGGTGCGTACGCGGTGACGGTCGTGGTGGTCGTGCCGTCGCTGTGCCATCCAGCGGGAGAAGCGGCAATGTTCTGCGGGTTGGTGAGGACCTCGAAGCCCTCCGTCGGGGTCTCCTTGGTGATCGGGAGCACGAGATACTGTGATCCGAGGAGTCAAACGCCAACCGCGCGTGAATGAGCGAGAGCCGGACTCACCGAAGCTTCCGCGACAAAGTCCGTCAGTTGGACGAGCTCGCCCGAGTGCGCGTCCACGAACGCCTCGAACCATGCGCCGGTCTCGTCGTTCTGGATCTGGACGACGTGCGTGAGGGCGAGCGAACCGTCCTTCTTCGCGACGAACTTGAGCGTGGCGGGGTGCTCGTTGAACTTGCCCGAGAGCTGACTCTCCGCCGTGGAGATTGCGTCCTCCAGGGAAATGGAGGGCGTGGTCGACGGGACGGAGGCTGAAACGTTTCTCAGGATTGGAGCATCAATGTTAGCTGACTCAGGCAAATGCGTACTTGTGTTGACGAAGGAAGAGCCGAAGGACACGACCTGGTTCGCCTTGTTGAAGGCCACGTTCGCAACGGCGTTGGCAATGGGGACGCCATTCTGCACACGCA
>MNAD01001205.1:0-46362 GCA_001895945.1 Trametes pubescens | reverse complement strand
GTCCCGCGTACATCGCGTCTGACTGAGGTGAGCCGCCCCGTTTACTTATTGTTCGCTTACTTGATACTTACCTACGTTTGCGTCCCTTAGATTCGCGCTCATAGGTACACCAATTGATTCTATTAGTCCCGCGTACATCGCGTCTGACTGAGATTCGCGCTCATAGCAGGCACCCCGCGCAAATGGCCCGCCCGAGCCAGATGTCGGGGTCCTCGTGAAGCGGAAGAAGAAGTGGGAGTGGAAGAAGCGGGAGCGTTGGGCTTGGAAGCGCGACGTGGCTTTGCCATCTGGGCTGGATCCGTGCCTCGTCTGGGCGGCGTTCCACATGCTGTGAACCTTTGTACTCGTGCGCTGGCTACGATGGTAAGTATTGCATGTCGCACCAGCAGATGTAGGAACGGGGCTAAACCAGCTTTAGTAATTCGTCCCGAGACGTCCGCGCGACGACGGAACACTGGGAGACTCACGACCATCACGCGTGGCAATCGGGTCATCCGGACATGGATTCGGACCCTCTTCATAACATACTAGTCCTTAACAGTTGCAGCCACCCATCCCGACATCGTCCTATCCCAATAATCAGCCCCGTGACAAACCCATCGCGACACGCGCCCTCACACAGAGTACAAGGGTCTCCGCTCGAGAACAACGCAACACTTAACAGAAAACAACGCCGCGCACACGCGGCCGCCCCATCGATCACACTCACGCGGCACGCGCATCAGACGTACACGACGAACAAAGGTAGGATTGCGCAAACCGGGAACAAAGGACGCAGCCGCAGGCCGTAGGGGCGCGGTATAAGAGCGCGAACGCGACAGCCCCATTCTCCAGGCTGCAGCCCTCGTCAGGCTTCTCCCTAGGTCCTAGTAGAGCCTCCTCCACGACCTCTCCACCGTCTCAACGTCCTCCGTACCCGCGCGCACTGATACCCCATTGGTGTACGCGCTCCGGCCGCGGCGCGACAAGAGGCCGCGCCGGGGCGCACCGCGCCCGTCCTGGTCGTCGATAGCTTGCGTATACGCCCGGCGTCCAGGTGAGCCATGCGCGCGACAGGGCCTCGTCGAAGCAGCGCACTGATCTTGTCCCTGGTGTGGCGAACAGGACGGCGGACCCGGCTACCTCCTCTTGGAACACGCCTCGGTCCAGCGCGGCGCGTGCGTAATTAACTCCCGAGGCACGGGTGGGTTGGGATTGCTGGAGCCTAGGGTGGCGTACGCGAAGGACTACGTGTGCGATCTCGCTCGATGGCCAGATCCTGCCGCGGCCTGTACAGTCGGTCGCCGGGCTCTCCGACGGCGGGCACCCCTCATCCTGGCACGGCGGGCTGGTATGGGTAACACGTCCAGCAGCGTTGGCAGACGCTGCGGACTTGTACCCCGCTACGGCCCCCCTCCCAGTCTGTCCGCCACCACCACCGCCGCGAGTCTACCGCCGGACCGATCCTGTTCGCGAAGTGCTCGCCGGTGTGCGAGTACATCGTCGCTGGTCCTGCGCGCCGCGCGCCGGGTCCGTAGGCACGGCACGAGCTCGATAACGCTGTCCTCATCCAGAGGCTCGACGACGGACTCTTGCGCGTGCGTCCGTGCGCGCGCCGCGTTCGTCTTGGCTTTGCTCGGTGCCTATCCTCAGGCGCTGGAGGCGTTGAGGTGGAACGGGCTTGGGAGCGTACGGAAGAACGCTCTGCGTGTTCCTGGCAGGGACACGCGCTGAGCAGCGTCTCCGGATCCGTGGGTTGGTGGAAGCGCGAGGGTACTCCTCTCTGCTACCTCCCCAATCTGGGCCTCCTCCTGGTTGATGTTCTGACGAATCCGAGAGGTGAGCACACATCCCCAGTCCACCTATGCAAGAGCAGCCACTCACCCGACAGACCACGCCACCGGGCTACGTCCTCCCCCCCTCGGTTCCCCCCTTGCTGCTGTCTCCGCCTCGTCGTCGTGTAGTAGGTTGTGGGAGTGGGCACTCTGAGCAATCTACTCCCCCAGCGGGGCGTTCTTATAACCTTCCCGGGTGCGAGTGAGCTTGGTCCCCCCACCGGTGAGTCTATGCGCGACAGGGGCTGGCGGCATTGTGCATTCAAGGTGCTGCGGGGGCGGCGGGCAGACAAAGCGCGAGGCTTTTGAGATGGAGTGATTGGTTCGTCGCGCCCGGGTATTGTGGCGGGTGTGGATGCTGCGGGAGTGCGTAGACACTTCTGCGAGTGCATAAGTTGGACGTCAGGGATACCTTTGGAGTGTCACGAGCGTCGCGCAGACGAAGAACTTCGCGGGCTGTATGCGGGCGGATCCGCGCGCGATGCGCTTGGACGTCTTGCTGGGCCCAGCCCGGAGAGTGCGCTGCGGACGCTGGTCTAAGACGGGCTTCAGCAGCACGATGGGCCAGCATTAGTGCGCATATACGCATCGAAGTCACGGTCCAGCGGCCAGCGAGTCTCTTACAACGCTCAGCTTCACTTATTTGATACCGTCGTACGCGCGTCCATCACGTATACAGTGTCTCTGCAGAGATGAACGAGCCCCAATTGAGCATATCAATAACATGCAACACTAGTACATCCTGATTGTATGCATGAGCATTCACCGCAATTGTACCGACCATGCGAACGTTCGCATACCTAGTATATACAACAATACACGCTAGGTAAGTAGTAACTTCAGTCAATCTCAACGACCTCGTGAGGCGCTGCTTCCTCCGCCAGATCCATCCCTGTCGTGGATGGCGGAGCAGAAGGAGTAGGGGCGGTCGCAGATGCCTCTTCCGACGATCGGGCAGCCTTCTTCGGTCGCGCGGCTTCTGTGAGCTTCGCGAACGTCGACCTGTTGGCTTTCTACGCCACAGAAGACGAGTCAGCTTGGCCTGCCTGCTCGTCGCATCGCCGCGACGTCTGCGGCGGACGCACCTGATACGCAACGGGGTCGTCGACGACCTCCTTGCGCATCTTCTGCTCTGCCTCCTCGGCTCGGCGCAGCTCGATCCTCAACTGTTCGACCGTGTGTCGGTTCTCCGGCGCGCGGTCTACGTTCGCGTTATACAGCACTATCCATCTGAGTCCTGGTATTAGCGAAGTGGTGAGTAAGGGCATGCGGGCGCATACCTGCTATGTCGCTTGATGAGAGCGCTCTTCTCGCCGTGTGTCGGGAGACCCCATTCGTTCAGCAGCTCGACGATGCGCTTCTGCGGGTGGATGTCGTACGCGACTTTGGGGAGGTGTTCCGGCTCTGCGTCATCCTCGTTGTCTTTCACTCTGCAGCGGGTTCGTCAACACTCGCAGACCACAGGCAAGGGAAGTGCTTTCTATGGACCTGGCTTTGCCCTTGCCCTTCTCCTTGCCTTTGGTGCTGGTGCTCGAGGAACCGGCGCCGCCCAGGAGCTTGGACCACTGTTGTTTCTGCTTCCCCTTGACGTCGAGAGGAGCCGTGCGAGCGACGGTCTTCGCGAGGTGACGTTTACAGTCACTGTCGATATGCATGTTGATCTTCTGTGAGAGAACTGCTTTCTGGCACATGGGGCAATCAACAGTATCTTGCGTAGACGTATGAGCGCAATTGCCTTCGCGAACGGATACTGTGGGAGTGCGCACATACCGGGGAGTGAATCGGGCGTGGCAGATCCCGACGGCGCGGGACTCGACGAGACCACGATGGGCTCGTCGTCCGACACGCTCACAGGGCTGCCGCTGCGTTTCCGTTTCCGCGGGGGCTCATTTGGGTGCGCCTTGGCGGACTTGGGGAGCTCAGGACGTGTCTTTCTCGCATGTTCTTCATTGGCGAGCCGTAGGATGAGAGGTCTGTGCGCAGCTACATCACAACCGAGCCTGAACCGAAGAGGGAACAGAAGCGTACCTCGCAACCCGCCACGCCTGCACCGCGCTCTCGACGGCCGCGTTCTTTCGTAGATGCACCTCTGACGCGTCTTTCCTGCATGTTGGACACGTCGTGTTGATGGGGAGGGCAGAGCGTATGCACTGTCGAGCATCGAGTTTCTGGTCAGGGGGTCCCTCCAGACCTTATAAAATGAACGGCACTTACGCACCACAGAGCAGAAGGAATGTCCACAGGTCAGAGAGACAGGCGCGTCGTAGAAGTCTCGGCATATGTCGCAGCGGAGAGCGTCGTCGAGGGTGCGCAGACCGGGCGTGGTGGTCGCGTCCGGAAAGTCGGTAGAGTCCGAGATTTCTGGGATGGCTAGCAGTCGGTCTAGCTGTGTAGCCATTTCAGGAGGGTCTTCGCGCGGGTGATTCAACGTGTGGAATGGGACGCAGACGAGGCGGACCCGTGTTGGCGCTGTGGGGGATGGATGCGGGGGAAGGCAAGACGCGACGAGCTGCAGCCAGAGTCGCTCGCGTGTGACTGTCGCGATCACGTGTCCCTTTTGCGTCGGGACCGATCGCGACTCGCGACGCGCCTGCCCGGATCCCGCTTGCGCGCGCTCACTTCTCACTCGGAATGAGTATATCCTCCTCTCTATCCAAACACTTAGGTATCAGTATTCACTCGCAAAGTGGCCAGCGCCACGGTACGACGTCGAGCCGATAACACAGCGAGAACGCAATACAAATACAGGCCAATGTGAATGACACGGTAAGCTCGCCTGGACAATGTCTTTCACCCTCACCCTCTCTCTCAGTACTAAGGGCCCAGCACTTCATTCCAACTATATGCATATAGCGCACAAAGGATCCAGAAAGAGCCGCAGCACAATGCCTCCGAGGCCATGACATGGCCACGGACAGGGGCCAAGCGTCGATCAAGGCCCGCTCATTGTCCACACCTGGTGGTCCTGGCCGAGCAAAGAGGACCACAGCTGCTTTGACACGCCCCAGGATGTATAAAAACGTCACGCTGGACGGAGTGAATTGCTCGAGCCACCAACTCCTACAACCACTACGCTACCAGCAAGACGGAAACCGCGAATCCTCCTACCACCATGGAGCGCCGTCCGTCGATGACAATGCGGATCCGGAAGCTGTCGAATACGATCAAGTCAGTAGCTGGACGTCTCTTTCATCGGACGTGGATGTACTGACCTCTTGAATCCGTCAGGAACGCCATCATCCCATCTTCATCCACACCCACCGGGCAGCCATCGAGGATGCGTAGGGTCTCCGTCGAGGACATCGGAAAGCCAAAACTGCAAAGGCAGTACTCCGTAGATTTCTACCTCACTGCCAACGGTGACCGCGACGCGCCACGTCCACACCGACCAACGCGGCCAAGCATGGACGAACGCCCTCCTGTGGTCCACGATGCACGCACGAAAGAGCAGAACCGACGGATGAAAGCGCTGATGGGAACGGATCGTCCGCGCGAAGAGGCGCGCCCGCACGGCGCAGGGGGCAGCAGGCCGAAGCCTCCTCGAGCCAGCCCGTCCAAGAAGGGCGCCATCCCGTTTCCCATCGGCGTGGACGACATAGGTCCGCCAATGGCGTTGGCGCCACGAGAGGCCACGCATCGACGTCAAACAGGGGAGTCGAATACCCAGTCCCGGTCCCCGCCAGGACCGAGAGAGGCACTCTATACCGTGTTCGCGCCGGTGCGGCGGACTCCATCGTCGCTAAGTACCAAGACGATGCCGGAGAGGACTCAACGGACGGAGGACGCGGGTCCATCGACGACGCGCATTGGGGTGCCATCTTCGACGAGTCGACAAGTGGTTGGCCGGTCCGCGGGGGGTGTCGCGCCAGAGAATCTACACTCCGTGTACATCGCGGAAGGACCTGCGACGGTCGGCCGGAAGGGCGCCATCCGCCGCACCTCGAAGACAAGCAACGCACCCCTTCCCTCACCGGACTTGTACAACCTCTTCGGGCGAAGCGAGGAGACACTTGTCGGGACTCCACGCCACTCAATGGCAGGCCTCCAACGCTCTCAATCAGCAGCCACGCACAGCACGCTTCGGTCCGCCCGCCCGCCTGCTCCCTCACCACTACGCCCGAAGCCTGCGGAGCCGCGCGACGTCCCGCACGACGTCCACGAGCGCGAGAGGACGCAGTCCGCGAGCTCTGCGGGCTGGCCGGAGGGCGCCACCGAGCGCGTCGTCATCGCCTACGGGCAGACCTTCGGGCGCCACTCCCGCACGGAGCGGGCGCAGGCGCAGGCGAGCCTGGACCTGCGGTGCCCGCCAGCACCGCAGGTCGCGCAGCTCTCTGGCCCGGACCCGCACCGTGCGTCGTCGTTCAAGGCCGAGGTCGGGCACGTCGGAGTCACTGGGCCGAGCCGCCCGCGCCATGTGGAGAAAGAGCCGGAGCCTGAGCCGAAGCCTGAGTCTGTGGAGAGCACGAAGCGTGAGCGGCCTGGGCGGGCGCGGGACGGGAAGGGGAAGGGGACGACGCACATGACGGAGGAGTACGTTCCGTTCACGCGGTACTTTGACGAGGTCGCGTTGAAGAACGGGCTCGTGAACGGCGTGCCCGAGGGCCCGCTCCCGGATCTGCTTCCTGGGGAGGTGCCTGGTGTCGGGGTTGGGGCACCGGCGACGGCGCCCCTGCGCGTGCAGAAGAAGGAACGCGAAGGGAAGGAGCGTGAGGGGAAGGAGCGCGAAGGGGAGGCGAGCAGGCTTCGGAGGGTCGTGGAGCCTGGGAAGAGGTAACGCCGCCTGGGACTCGGACGAGCTCGAGAGGAGGACCGCGGCCTGCAGGACGAGCACGGCCTGCGCGCTCTCATATACCACGCCCTTCGCGACATAGATGCGTTGTCCGCCTTTGTATTTTCGACGTGAGCCACCCCGTCCGCCGTTGCCGCAGTCCGCCTCGTGGACGAGTACTCCTAGTGCCACTTATCGCTTCTTTGTTTTTCGCGCGCGTCCCGCCGCTGCTGTACATCATGTTTTCGGGCTGTCCTGTATCATACCTATCTGTCTGTTGTATTCATGCATTTCTAATACATACCTTGTCTCGTATGCGGTGAACGTTGTGTGCATCTGTAATTCATCATTTGGTCGAGACTCAGTGCGCATGCATGACGGTCGGTGGCAAGTGGCGCTGGCATCTAATATACGTAGTGCTACCATCGCACGTGTCGGAGTCCGAGCCACTGCCACTGGTAGTTACACGACCGCGGTAAGGGCACGATACAAACGCTGTTTGGTATATAGTAGGTAGCTAGGAGACAAACAAAACACGTGCGCTCTACGCGAAGCAACAATCCATCAGGAAGTGAGGAAATTGAGAGTCCAATGAAGGGGGGTTAGAGCCTGACCGGCCAAGAATTAACACGATGATAAACTACCACACATCAGTCACAAAACACAAGACGAAAACATCACAAATGCCAGTGGGTACCTATCATCCGATGTAAACCGCCAACGCTAGTCAAAACCCGGGTATGCCACTGTATGTGTTTCCATGAGGCCACAAATCACTTCTCTTGAGCCTCTGCCTGTGGATCGTCCTTCGGAAGAGGTTTGAAGCCGATGGTATGACTTGTGCTGTGGGCATCGTGACGTCAGTACGTTCGGTACGGCCGGAAAATCATAACGCGCGTGCTCACTTGTCCATAGCAAAATGCGTCAACTTCAGGTAGAGGACTTAATGTCAGGCTAGGACTAGTACACGAACACAGGCGAAGGACGTACCAGCCTGTACTGAGCAACATACTCAGCCTCCCCTGGGAACTTCTCCGCGGGATCGAAGCCGCACGAGCACACCCGCCGACCGTCCTCGATCGCTTTTTCCACGACAGACATCGTCGCGTCCTTCGGCAGACAGAGCATCTCGAGGAAGCGGTCGACGCGCCTTTCGAGGTAGACATTCGACGGGAAGTAGCGGATGTGTTCGGTCGACCACCGCAGCGGTCCGTGGCACTCTTGCCAATGCTCGATCATGCCGAGATAGGATTGCTTTCCGTGGCAGTTGGAGTGGCTGGAAAAGTTACTATGGATGCAGGAGAACATGGTGGTGGCCGCTTCCAGAAGGGAAAGGTCAGCCTCTTCGTCGAAGTCCTCCTCGGACTCGCTCCCGGACTTCTGTTTGCCCTTCCCCTTCCCCCCTTTGGGCTTTGCGACCGGCCTATGTACGATGCGCGCGGCCTTCTCATCCGCGCTGGCTTTGCGTACGAGTGTCGCAAGGTCGTGTTTGGCCTTGGCAAGGTATTCGTCCGCGTTGGCGAGGACGAGCTTCTCAACGGCCACGCATTCGTCGGGGGTGACGTCCGCGTCCGGCTCGGCCCCGGTGAGCACATCGGTACACAGGACCAGCATGTCTTCCGTTCCAGGCAGCATGCGCTTCCGTTTGTTCTCATCGCGGTCCTTCGCTAGGAACGCCCGATAGTGTTGCTCGAACTGGTCCCGTCGCTTCTGCCACTTCGCCTTGAATGCCTTTTCCGCACGCTCTTCACGCAATGTATCCAGGATCTCCACAAGCCTGGGGCGGATTGTGTTCCAGACTATATAACCTAGTGAGTGCAGGCCAGACATAGGAACATACGGCACGCACTTCTCGGGGTGAGCTTACGCGGCTGTTGCAGCATTTGGTGGAAGCCGTAATCTACGAGTGGCCCAGGGTACTCCGACGGCTCGTACCCGAGCTCGCGTAACTTCCCCTCGATGCTGTCCCCGACGGTGGCATCCGTAAGTAATGCTTCAGTACCCGAGGCGGGACGGTAAACTCACGCGGCAACGCGCTCCTGTTGAACTCCCTCCTTTTCCTTGCACTGCTCTTCCGATAGCGCCTTCTCCCATTCCCCAATGGCAAGATTGAACTATGAATGGTGCATGAGGTACGTGCCACGAGCAACCTCCCATGACAAGACTTACGTTGAATCTTCGGATCGTGTCGGCCTTGCGTTCATCAATGAACTGCTGGAGTGCCTTCTGGTCTCCGCCCTTGACGAGTTCCTTGTATTGCTTCGCAACAGCCACGAACTCGGGTTCGTAGTAGGCGTTGCGCGACGTCTGGTCCACAACCGTGATCGGGTCGATCTTATACTCTGCGATAATGAATGTGAGCACGCGTTCGAAGGACAGATCGTCATGCGAGCTCACGGTATGCGACGATATTGGCTTTGGGCAGGAGGTTGAACACCTCCGGTTGCTTCCCGAGACCCGCTTCGCGCGCAAGCTTCCCGCCATTCCTCGCGCTAGACAGCAGTAGGTCAACTTCGCAAGGTTTGATGGAGATATTGCCACGGGCAACGCACTTGGTTTTCCAGCAGGGGCCGCAAAAACGTGCGGGAATGGCGTAGTCCACGTTGACGGACTGGTTCACGCCGCACGCCTGGCAGTCCGATGTGATGAGCTCTCATTTCCTACTAAAGCGAGAGATGAAAGTCTTACACTGCAAACGCGCTCGAATATCAGATGCGCGTATTGCGCTTCGTTCATGTGTTCCGGACAATCCGGCATGCGCGGTAGGATGTTCTTGCGTGCGGCGAGCCAGACACCTCGAGCGCTCCGCGAGAGGAGCATGCGTCGCAGCTCCTTCGACGTCCGCGCTAGTTGCAGGATGTCGATAGGCTTCAGATGCGATGTGACCTAGACGGGGCGACCGTGAATTACTGTATACACAGCACAGGCGGAGGCTTCGCCAGAACACTGACCTCGAAGAAAACATCGAGCGGCATGTTGAGGATCTCCGTCAGCTTGCCGATATCTTTGCCTATCGCTTTCTTGCCCCTGGGCTCGCTCTCCTGCTGCTGCCTACGGGCATAGCGACTATCTAATTGGTGAGCTCGCGACTCGCTGCTGACTTTCGGCTTGAAACTGTTCATGGCCGTCGTAGTCGGGTGCGTGGTGGTTGTGAACTTGAGGATGGTTGCTGCACACTGTACGATGCACGCCGGCGGCTTTCCGGGATCTGAGAAGAGTTTGGGGAGTACCTAGGTTGTCAGTTCCGCTGAGTAGAAAGCCAGCATATATACACGCGAGACACCAAATTGGTTCCGAGTCAGGTTTGCGGCCGCGCCGCGGCGGCCGTGGTTACGGTGGCGGTGCTCCCGCCGGACGCAGTGCCTGGTGCCTCTCGACGCACCGCTTGGCGTATGAGTCGGCGTGAATAGGTCATCTTCATTTGACTTCATGTTTGATGCAAGAGAAAGAAATTGACAGCTGGATACAAGTCATGATCGCAGAGGATCAGACAACAACGGCGTGAGCCTGAAAGCTGGCATTCGTGCACCGTGGATTGTGAGTCTGTCTCAAGAGTCAACAGATGGGGATTCTCTGAACATGTCAAATACATTGCCAGGCACAATATATCCACTCGCGCAGAGCGCTTACACAGGTCCTCGCGGGGCGATTCCGAAGCAGGAAGCTGGGGATAACATCACCACCAGCTCGAGGCCTCGTCGGCGAATGGCTTGAAGGTAATGCGATGAAGAGTCTTATCGGATACTTGGTACGGCGAGTACTCTATGTGCCGCAGCTATTATACGATCCTCGAAGTCAGTCAACAGAGGAGACCAGGGTCGCATTGAAACGCACCAGGCTGTACACTCGATAGCAGTGCTTCGCGGTGGGTCTGGTGGCGTAAGTTTGCAACCTGGTTCCGCACGTGCAAATGGGCTCGCCGCAGGCAGCAAGGGTTTCTACCTCGGAAAGGCGCGCCGTATCTGGGAGTCCCAGTACCTCCAGCAGGCGCTTCATGGAAGCTATGGACGCGTACACAGCAACCGGCTTGACCGTGAACGGCGAGTGTACATGTTTTTGCTGCCAGTGCTCAAGGACTCCTGCCCATGAGAAAGCGTGTCGGTTCGACTCGAGAACACATTTGAACAACGCAGTGGGTCGGTTCAGCAGCGTGTCCGAGTCCTCGACGGCATTGTCAGCGGCAGACGTGATCTTCTTTCCTTTCCCCTCGGTGGAGCGCTTCGTGCTTGTACTTGCGTGCTGGCTGACAATGGATCCCTCCTCGCGCAGAAGAACGGCAAGCTCATCACGAGCTTTGGTCTCGAACTCGGCGCCCTGTGCGAAGATATCTGCTTGTATCGCGGCGAACTCGTCCGGTGTGATGTCAGCCTGAGGCTCCTGGGCGGTGAGCAAGGACTGTATGCAACCCAGTTGGGCGGCATCTCCCCAGCCGGGAAGGGTACGCTTCCGCAGGTCGATGTTCCGGTCTTTCTGCAGGAAGGTAGTATAAAGCGCCCGAAGCTGATAGAGGCGATTCCCCCACTTCCGCTCGAACGCTTGCTTTTCGCGTGCCTTACGCTGTTCTTCTAGCACCTCTACGAGCTTCGGGCGGATGGTATTCCAGACTGACAGACGGTTATCCATGCAGTACATCGTCCCTGAGGAGAAACAAACGTACTTCGAGGAGTAAGCCTACGAGGCTGGTCAAGCAAACGTCCGAATGCTTGATGATAAACTGGGATTTCCGAGGATTGATATCCGAGCTCCAGTAACTTCGCGATGATGCTAGAAACGAAGCGATGAGCCAGGTCGAGAGTGTGCCAAACTACATTTAACTCACTCGGCGCGGCGCTCGCTTCTGGCGGCTTCGTCTCCTGTGGCCTTCACGGTTCGGGCCTCGGTCTCCCATTTAAGGACAGCCATGTGGAACTTGAAGCTCGAGATAAGCCGGGTAGCCAACAACAACGGACGCTACCACGTACGTTGAGTCTTTGCAGAGCGCTGGTCTTGTGTTCCTCGACGAAGCGCTGCAACGCCTGTTCATCCTTGCTCGCGCGGAGTTGGTCGAACTGTTTGGCGATGACATCAAGTTCGGGCTTGTAGAACGCGCAACGGGTTTCTTGTTTTAACTCGGTTAAGGGTTGCCAATCTCGAACTATGGTAAGGTTAGCTCCGAACCTCACACGACCGCCCCTGATAAATCCTGTCAACTTACTGTTGACCCAGGGACTAGGCACACAAGGCAACAAGTCGACCAGTTCAGGCAAACGATGTTGAGGAATCCTTAGTTCCCTAGCTGAGGCAGGTCCTTTCTTGATGCTATGGGATGACGTTAGGGATAGTTGGGCAGACAGATAGAACGCGTACTTGGTTTTCCAACAGGAACCGCAAAATCTGACAGCGCTGGCGTAGTGAACGAATTGTGACCGGCCAGATCCGCACGCCTGTGCAAAGCACGAGGTGAGCTATCAGAAGAATGGGGCGTAGTCTCGTCATCAGATATAGATAGATCACTCGACGTGGGGACATGGAGATATAGAGGGAGAGAAGCGAAGGTGTTGTATGTAGACGAATGGGGTTATTCGAATAAATATCACCTTCACATACGACGTAGGCCCCGGAACGCATCAATTAAAGGCCTCCAAGTCCTCGCGAAGCAGTGCTCAACATCTCTGATGGAACTGTGCTCTCAACTATAGGTCATTCATGAGTAGTTTGGCAAGACGGTGCGGGAGGTTGCGGATATCAGCACACCACGGCTCCCTGATACTGTCTGGTAACAAGGCTAGAATCAACGATGCACTTACGCTGCAAGTATGCTCGAAGAGAAGGTGCGCCAACTTTGGTTCGCTGATTGTCAACGCAATGTCTGGAAATGGCGGGTCCAAGTTCTTGCGTGCTGCGGTCCATATATGCCGGGAGTTTTGAGACAGCAGCATGGCACGCAACTCGTTGGACACGCGAGAGAGCTGCAGTATGTCGAGAGGATGCAGATGGGAGGCTATCTGAGAACAACGCGTGAGCCATCCAACGTGGACGCGTGCGGCGGTTGAACACCTGACGCAAACCATACCTCAAAAAATATATCCAGGGGCATGTTCATGACCTTCATGAGTTTTCCAACATTCCTCCCTGTCGGCTTCTTCCCCTTCGTGTTCTCGATAGGCTTCGTTTTTCGGTAGTAGGTGACTATCGGTTGGATTTTCTCCATAGTGCAGGTAATGGCAGAGGTCAAACGCGAGATTATTGCGCAATAGAAACAGGATATTGCCACGAGCCAAGCTGGCAAGGATGTCTGAAAAGGTTGACCACCGTTGACGTGGTTTGGAGAAGAGGAGCACTTGAGCGCTCGCCAACCGAACGCGTCGGATTTCGTGAGACGCGCGAACATGACTACCTCTTTTGGATCTTCCTCCTGACATCAGAGTCGCTGAGAAGTGTTGGCTGAGGAGGGGTACAAGTTGTTGCAGCGCATATGTACGTAGGCAAGTAGGTAATACATCGTAATTCGCCAAACAGCTACATATCGTTCCAGACAGGGTAAAGATATACATACATGCAATAGACTCCCAATATTTCTGACAAATTATCACCAAAGAAGAAAAAAACCGACTCAGACACCCTTCAACTCGTTCCTGCCACACACGAGGCCCTGCCAGCAGGAAAAGGTTTGAACGTGATCGTCAGAGTGGTCGAGTGCGTAGGACTGCAGGCCAAGCGCCATCGAACGAGTTTCGTTAGCGCAAGCCTCACAGCCTGACAGAGCTGCCTTGCGACTCACTGAACTTCCGAATCGAGGACATCTCCATCCACGCAGAGCACGCTTACACAGGTCGTCGCGGGGCGAATGCGAAATAAGAACATAGGGACAACATCACCACCAGCTCGAGGCCTCGTCGGTGAAAGGCTTGAAAGTGATGCGATGAGGGACGTTATCGGGCACTTGACACGGCGGGTACTCTATGTGCCGCATCTATCGAACGATCCTCGAAGTCAATCGGCGGGCGAGAACAGGTTCGAAGTGAAACGCACCAGTCTGTGCACTCGGTAGTAGTGCTTCGCCGCGGGTTTGATGGTGTTGCCATTGTAAACCTGCCACCCGGCGCCGCACGTGCAAACAGGCTCACCGGAGGCCGCAAGGGCCTCGATCTCGGAAAGGCGCGCGGTGTCTGGGAGCCTCAGTGTCTCCAGCAGGCGCTCCATCGTAGCTGCGCATTCGCACACCGTGACTCGCCACACGCTGAAGGACTGGTACGCGAGTGTCTGTTGCCAATGTTCAAGAAGTCCTGCCCATGAGAATGCGTGTGCGCAATCATAGCGAAATAGCGCGGTGGGTCGGTCGAGTAACGCTTCCAGGTCCTCCTCGAAGGCGTTGTCGGCAGGGGGCAGAATCTCCTTTCCTCTGCCCTTCGCGGTCGAGTTCGAGGGTTGGCTTACAACGGACGCCTTTTCGCGCAGGAGATGAGCGAGTTCTTCACCGACTCTGGTCTTGTACTCCTCTCCCCGTGCGAAGATCTCAGATTCTATAGCGGCGAACTCATTCGGCGTGATATCTACCTGAGGCTCCTGGGCCGTGAGCAGGGCACGCATGCAATCTAGTCGGACGGCGTCTCCCCAGCCAGGAAGGGTACGCTTTCGCAGATCGATGTTCCAGTCCTTCTGCAAGAAGGTAGTATAAAGCACCCAAAGTTGATGAAGGCGATTCCGCCACTTCAGCTCGAACGCTTCCTGTTCGCGCGCCTTACGGTGGTGTTCTAGCATACCTACCAGCTCTGGGCGGATATTGTTCCAGACTGACAGACAGTTAGCCATACAGCGCATGGTCCAGAGGACTAGACGTACTTCGAGGAGTAAGCTTTCGAGGCTGGTCAACCAAGTGTCGGAATTGTGTGCTATACATTGGCAATTCCGAGGATTGATATCCGAGCTCCAACAGCTTAGCAGTGATACTAGAGGCGAAGAGGTGAGTAAGACTAAGAGCGCGCCTTACTACAACCGACTCACTCAGCGATGCGCGATTGCCTGGCAGCTTCATCTCCTGTGGCCTTCACGGTCCGGGCCTCGGTCTCCCATATGAGAACAGCCATGTGGAACTTGAAATTGAGGTAAGGTGAATAGCCAACGGCGACGGACCCTGACACGTACGTTGTATCTCTGCAGGGCGCTAGCTCTGTGTTGCTCGATGAAGCGCTGCAACGCCAGTTCATCCTTGCTCTCGCGGAGCTGGTCAAACCGTTTGGAGATAACCGCAAGTTCAGGCTTGTAGAACATGGAAGAGGGCGACTGCTTTAACTCGGGCGAGGGTTGCCAATCCTGGGCTATGATGAGGTCAGTACCGAACCTCAAACCGGCCAAACCAGATAGATCCTATGAACATACTTTTCGCCCGGGGACCCAGCACGCTGGGCAGTAAGTCGACCAGTTCTGGTAAAAGGCCTTTAGGGATATCAAGTTCCTTGGCCAAGGTAGTTCCCTTCTTGATGCTTTGGGACGACGTCAGCAAATCGTTCGGTGTACAAGCTCAGAGGAAAACCATACTTGGTTTTCATACAGGACGCGCAGAATCGGACGACGATGGCGTAATTGGTGAACTGAGCGCGGCCGGCTCCACATGCCTGTGTGAGCATAAGGATAGTCAACATAGAGTCCTCGCGAAACGATGCTTATATCTTCTCAAGGCATTGTACTCGAAATTAGGACGTTCTTGAGCATGCGCAGGTCCATCGTACCGGGAATGACGAGATGGGGGTGGCGGTCGCAAAGTCGAGGACCACACGAACCCCTAGTACTATCTGGGGAAGAGACTGTGATTGGAAATACACTTACGTTGCAGACCTGCTCGAAAAGGAGATGCGCCAACTTCGGTTCGCTGATTGCCAACTCGATGTCTGGGAACGGTGGGTCTATGTTCTTGCGTGCCGCAATCCATATATGTCGGGATTGACGAGAGAGAAGCATGCCACGCAGCTCGTTGGACACGCGAGAAAGCTGAAGGACATCGAGAGGATGCAGATGGGAGGCTATCTGAGAGGAACGCGACGTGAGCCACCCGGCCTGGAGTCTGAACGCCTCAGGTCGAACCCCCACCACAAAACATACCTCAAAGAACACATCCAAGGGCATTTTCATGACCCCCATGAGTTTGCCGACATTCCTCCCTGTCGGCTTCTTTCCCTTGGTGTTCTCGACAGGCTTCTTTTCTCGGCACCAGGTGACTATCGGCCTGATTTTCTCCATAGTGCAGGTAATCGCAGAGGTCTAACGCGAGGCTATTGCGCAATGGCAACAGGATGCTGCTACGAGTCAAGCTGGCGAGGATGTCTGAGAATCGTTGACCACCTTGGACGTGGTTTGGGGAAGAGGAGCACTTGGGCGCCAACCGACCGACGCGTCGCGTTTCGTTAGTCGCGCGCACATGACCTCTTTGGGATAAAGATATCAGATATTCCCTTGTCTAAGTTGTCTTCCTCCGTCATCGTCGATGCAGCACATATATAGGTAGTATGCGAGCAGGCAACACACCGCGGTTGGCCGTATTGTTCCAGACAGGGTAAAACATATACATACATGCAGCAGACTCTCAATATTTCTGACAAATTATCATCAAAGGCAAAGAAGCCGACTCGGACGCCCTTCAACTCATTCCTGCCACACGCCAGGCCTTGCTAGGAGGGAACGGTTTGAACGTGATCGTCGGAGTGGTCGAGTGCGTAGGGCTGCAGGCCGAGCACCGTCAACAGGTTTCGTTAGCGCAAGCCTCACAGCAATCTTGCGACTCACTGAACTTCCGGGTCGAGGACATGTTCAACCTACAAGCGCATAGGGCAGAACTGTGAGCGACCATCCACACACTCCAACGTTACTGAAGAAATTCACTCACAATCTTGCTGAGCATCAGGTACGGTCGCTTGCACCCAACCCCGTATGTGCAATCGACGCCGCACGAGCACTTCGCGCGCCCCGACCGCACGCGCGCCTCCACCGCGGACACGGGCGTATGTTCCTGCAGTCCCAGCGCAGAGAGAAGATGCGCGAGGCTCTCTCGCTGCCCGTCGTCCCAAGCCACCTCAACAGCGGACGGTGCCCAGGGATGACACGGGTGGTCATGTAGCCAGTGCTCCACTAACCCTGCGTATGAATACACACGACAGCAAGAGCCCACCTTGCGTTGACGGCGGAGAGCATTGCATACAAAGAACGCTGCCGGGGTGTCCAGCAAAGCACGCGCATCGTGGTCGCTCAAGCTGACCGGCACTGCCTTCTCCTTTCCCTTCGTCGACCGGCCGGCGGTGGGGGGCAGAACGCCCGCTTTCGCCAGGAGCTCGACCATGTCGCGCCTCATCTTCTGCTGGAACTCCTCGACCTCCCTAAGCAGGTCTGGTTCGGCGGCGGCGAATTCCTCCTTGGACACCTCCCTGTCTTCATCGGTGATTACCTTGAGCAGGGCCTTCATGGATGAGAACTCGCTGGTCTGTCCCCAGCTGGGTATACTGGGCCCGATGAATGCGTCATGGTACTTCCTAAGTTTGTCGGACCGCTGGTATACCCTGGCATCGCGTTGACCCTGGCGCCTTCGCTTTCTATATTCCTCGACGAGGCGCAGCAGCTCCGGACGCAGAGCCTCCCAACCTGAAGATGAAAGCGAAATGAGTCGCCTTCAAGCCTTGAACAAGGACAAACGTACCCTTCTCGGACAACTCGCGCGGCTGGTTCACAAGATTCTTCCATTCGGCAGCATGGTCAGGCATATCGTCTTTGTTCACTCCAGCCTCTCCGAGCTTGGCCTCTATACTGCAGAAGGAGTCAATATTATGTCGCCTGACCAATCTAGATAGTCATCAGTAGAACCACTCACGCAGCTCCTCGCGCGCTCCGGATCGCTTTATTTCTACTCGCTCGCTCCTCCTCCCATCGCATTACGGCCTCTCTGAACTAAAACCGATATGTTATTCGTGGGGATACGGCACAGACGTTGAATGCAATCGCTCACCTTCATCCTGATAAACACGTTTTGCCGTCGGTCTTCGCCATACGCCGAAACCGCAACTTTGTCGTGGGCTTTCATCAGAGCCCAAGCTTGCTTCTTTATTGCTAGGAAGTCCGGTTCGTAGAAGCGGTCATCAGCTTTGGGGGCGACTGAAGTCCAGGGAACGTCGTTGGGTGCTGCAAGGGCGCATGAGCGTTCAAAGAGCATAAAGACAGTTTATAACGATGTACACTCACTATAGCGGGGATACAAGGGGCAAAAGAGGGTGATCAGTCCGGCGCGATTTTCCGGGATCTTATACCGCTTCATCAACTCGGTACCTGTTCCTACACTACAGAAACGCTCAGCTCAGGGATGAAGGCGTGCATCCGAGCACGTTATGCTTACTTCGCTTCCAGACAAGGTTTGCAGAGCCGCACCGGAATCTCGAAGAGCGCGTGCCGAGCTCGAGGAGCATCGCAAGCCTAGTGAATAGCCGGCATAACCAGTCAGAACGGAGTCTACGCAGACGACAGATGACACCGACCTCGCACGAGTGCTCGAACAGGACGTGCGCATACTGCAGCTCGCTGATGCAGTCGGGACAGTCGGGCAGGGCAGGCACGATGTTCTTGCGTGCGGCGACCCACGCGTGTCTGGAGACGGCCTTGGAGCTCAGGACGTCTCTCATCCTCTTCGTACTCCGTGATAGGTTCAGCATGTCCAATGGCGTCAAGTACGAAGTGATCTATTTGGTACTGTCAGGCTATCCTAAGAGGTACCGAAGGGCGCGAGGACGTACCATGAAGAATATCTCGTTGGGCATCTCGAGAAGCTGCGCCAGCTTTCCAGCGTTGCGCATCCCGCGAGTTTTGCCATTGGTAGCGTCGACCTCATCGGCTTCCTTAGGCTTATTAGCAGGACCCTTCGCGCCGGGGCCGATTTTCGGCTTGTTGGCGGGCATGAGCGCGGAAGTAAGAGTGTGAGGGATGTAGCCAAGCCGCGTCGAGAGCCTATAAGTAGGAAGCAGCGATGCAAGCGTGAACTACACTGTTTCGGCCTTTTCGTTTGGCGCTTGCTTCTTAGTTGGGCGACGGTAGTACTTGCTTTGCCCATTCAAAGAACTTGTCACGCACACGTCTTTCCGAGCAAACATCCATTAGAAGGGTATGTTACACTTATTAATACATTCCAAAGTTGCTTCGTTCTTAAACGTCGTTATTAAGCCGAGGACTCCTTGCCGGACCGCCGGGTCTTCTCGTCACCTGCGACAAAGGTGTACGCCGATTGCACAGCGTTCGAAGCGACCGACGCGGCGCCCGACGCGGCGGAAGTAGCTGTGTCGTATGCAGTCTGAGCGACGCCGCCGATGTCGACACCCACGCCGGATGCACCGGGACCAGAGCGGGCATTAGCCCACCCGTCGTCTGGGCCAAGGGCAGTCAGCATGGCCAGAGTATGTACAGTCAAGTACAAGCGTGCATACCCTTGTTCGAGGATTCGCTGAGCGGGTCGATATGCGTCGACTCGATGATGCCGGGGCGGCCCTCGACGACGCCGGCGGACTTGCTGAAGTTCCGCTGCGCGTCCTTGTGGCCCGCGAAGTTCTCACCGGCACCGGCTCCGACTGTCTCACTGGTCGGATCGGTGACCTACGAAGCACGAGTTGTCAGCTTTTGAAGACGGTGGCAGAGGCAAGAGGACGTACAAAGTTTGCAGTCATAGGGTCAACGGCAGCGACTGCGGTGGGGTTGGCAACGCCAGGATGAACACCGACGCCCTTGTTAGAGTTGAGAGTAGGGTCGAGGTCGTTGAGAGACATGATACGTAAGTCGTGAAGGTGTACTTAAGATCGGAGATGAGTGGATGCGTGGATACGCAGAAGAGGGATGCGTTTAATCTGAACGGCAAGGCATCTGCGGTATATATGCACTTCACAGGTTCCAAGGCGCTCTATGACGTCTGGTGAGGGGCTCCTTGGGAGCATCTGTGAAACCACGCCAACGCGGCCAACTGTCATGCAATACTCCAATGGAGGTCACGGTTGCGATGTTATGCGAATCGCATGGATGGTGCAACTGACGTCACCTAGCTAATCATGCGAGCACTTCGTCGGAGGCTGATAGCAACTCGTATCGGCGGTCAGACACATGACCAGAGGGCCTAGCAAAGACAATTTGCATCCGATATGCAGAATGGGGATATTATGTGCTGTAGAATAGCGGCTCTAACGACACTATGGGAACGGTGAACTTAGTGAGTACGGCCAATACTACAGAGACCAGATATCGCATGCTTACATACATATAATCTACCAGTTCCTCTGGTCAGGGAAGTACTTTTCCCGTGCCTCTTTACTGAGGATATGCACGGCAAAGTGACCGGCGTCGATCATGGCCCAACCACCGATGAAGCGACGCTTGTTGTTCAGAGGAAGTAGCGTTGGAGGATCGGCAGTGAGAAGCTAAGGGACATGTCAAGGGCGATACATTACGGGTATTGAATGAGACGCTTACCGTTTTCCTGACCGTCCGAATGACAGACTCAATGGCGCCACGGTCCTCAGTCCCCTCCTTGACCTACATAAATCGCATAGGATTACTGGACTGACACAATTACTTCGCGGGGCCTACCATTGACACACCTGAGCGATGACAAGCCACTCCCAAATGCTGCCCGTGTCCCCTGCGACGCCTTCGCCGACGTAAGACCTACCTCGCTGCCTCCGTCCCTTCGGCATGGTTGCGGGTAGTGGAGGTCCTGTCGCAGTCGGAATAGGCTCTCTGACGAGCAGAGTCCCAGGTTCAAGATGCGGGGATGCTTTCAGTTCAGCATGAAGCCGCGCTATGGGGTGGTCGAGGGAGATGGCAGCAGGAAGCGGCGCGAGAGGTTTGGTTGGCGCTTGCGGGAGTGCAGCACGACGCGCATATGGTGAGGGCTCTTCTTCAGAGTCGACGAACCAAGGTGTGGGAGATGGTGCCGAGGACGTGCTAGGTGATGGAGAAGTAGATGCATTCGCAGCGGTGGTAGAGAGGACTCGTCGTGTGACTTTTGAGTGTAAACGTGAGCGACAGCGGAGCGCACACGTGCCTAATGTTTGCGTTTCCCTAGCTAGACGTGAAGAGAGCATGGCCCAGCAAGAACCCCGGACTGGTGGAGGTGGAGGGAGTGAGGGAGAAAGAGTGTCAGTGGACGCTTGCAAGGCGCGCGAACGAGCGCTCTCGACGCGTAGACGCCAGCAAAACGGCGGGGGCGGGAGGCGGCCCGCCGCGCCGCAAAAGGGGATCGAGCGCCCATAAACTATGACAGAGTGGGCGCCAAGGAGAAATCACAGGCTCCCCCAACAGAAGGCCTTGGCTCTGCACTGAGTTGGACGTCCGCCATCTCCTTCTTACGTCCCCACCACCACCTTCCGCTCGTTCTACCATGGCGGGCCTCCGTATGAGTGTCGTGGTCAGCGCGACGGCTTTCCTGCTCGGTGCGTACCCCCAGACCGTCATGCGCGTGTTCGCGCGCGTCCACAGTGCCGTATGCTGACGTTGCTCTCCTTCAAATTGCATCGCCACTACCCACACGAACCCGTCGCGAACACGCTCGTCATACAGGCCTGCTCTTCACCCACTGGATCGCGGACTCGCTCACGCTATGGAAGTCGCCCGAGGGGCAGACAGACCCTCGCCTCTGGACCTCCGCGACGTACTACGCTATCCTCATGCATGGCCCCCCGCAGCTCGCGTACGTGTACGCTGGCGTGGCGCTCGTAGGCGCGACCACCATCCTCTGGAGCCTGCGCGACGGGCGCGCGGGCAACCTGATGTTCGACGGCGGCAGCATATGTGAGCACCGTGCCCCAACGCATCCCGCTCATCGCGCGCTAAAGTATTTTACCCCACAGTCCTGTACCTGACTGCGCTCGCGATGTACTTGTATTCCGTCCTCCCCAGTACGTCATCATGTGTGTCTAGCCTGCTTCTGCACGCTGACGAAGTGCGCACCTGTCCGCCACAGACCTCTCCGCGAACTTCTCGTCGCTTCCCCTTCCATTCTCATCCGCAACTACCGCCGCGACGTTTCCCCCGTTCCCGCCCACGCTCCGCGAGCCGACGCTCGAGCTCGCGTCCTCCCATCTTGTCTGCAGCGTGGTCCTCACCGGAGTGCTCGCGCTCCAGGCGGGCCGTTGGTGGGCGGAGCAGGCCGACGTCGACGAGGATGACGGGCCGGACGGCGAGGATGGGGGCATGCGCGGCGAGCGCGACGGCGACGAGCCCGCGCCGGAGACGGAGAAGCCCGCCGAGGAGCCACAAGGAGATATACGCAGGCGGGAGAAGGCGGCGGCGTGAGCACGGCGAGTCCGGAGCCGTCCCTCCAGCAGCCTAGCTGCGCGGGAGGATTTTTCGCCGATCTATCCGGGGAGTAAAAGTACTTACGACGATACGACCGCTGATGAAGAAGCCCCCACCGTCTCGGGGAGTAGATGGGCACGACGACGGGCACGGGAGGAGTGCGTCTTGTGTCTGCGGATCTTGATCATATAGCATATCGGACTGCTTGCTGTCTCTTGGGCGTTGCTATATTGTACAGAGTCTTCCCTCGCTGTCGAATTATACGCTTCCTTTATCGTCTGCTGTGGTTTCTGCCCCCATCAACCGACGTCCGTAGCTTCTCCCTTGTGAGAAATTGGTATGGTATCTACTACTCCGGTATGGCGTGTCGGAAGTCAGGACAGTAATGTTGCTCTTGCTCCATCAACGCGTCGATGATACATATCATCCGCACCCGCTGCAGAGACCTTGGATACGTGGATGTGTTGGACCGCGTAACCCGGGAATTTTTCACCGGCGCGGTGCACGGCGTAAGCTCCCAGTTCAAAGATCAGCGGCTGGAACCCCTTGGGACCCGCATTCCCTATGCCTGACATACCCTCTCCGACCGCAGGAGCAGAAATCACAGTATTGTACCGTGGCAAACACACATACGCTCATGCGTCCCTCGAGGGCATGTTACTTTTCTGAGCGATCCGGCCCACAACGAGCGCCTGTTATCTATCACACAGCCGGACGGGAGTGATACGACAGCACGACGGCATCCGTTCCACGTCTCGGTGCTACTGAGGGCCCGGAAATGAAATAATGCCGTGCCGTGTGCATATATCCGACACCCGCGGTTTCCATGCCAGCCTGTATGCAGTGAACGCAGCAGGACGTGTGTAAAATATTTCTCACAACACCCCTTGGGACTGCCGAGTCAGTACTCGAAATTCCCGAGTGAGAGGTCAGGTAGGCCTTGAGCCTCGTGAGCGCACAAAAGCCGACATACCAGACGCTGATAGAATCTCCTCGTATGACAAACAACACGGTAGCTCGGTAGGAATCGGATATAGGATCCGTCTATGAAGATGTCCGTACGGTACGCGTGTATACATACGACTACGGGTCTCCGAACACGCAATGCCCTCAAGAGAACGATACATCATAGTACTAGTACATACGGTATGCGATGCGAAATAGAAACGGGCCCGAGGGGGCGCGCGCCCCGGCGCACGCTTGTCGGGTATACATACATACATAGGCATATCGGAGGACGTATAAGTTCAGGAGCCGGAGGGAGGGAGACGGGACATGACGAGAAGGGTGGGACAGATCGAGGGGATAGATAGAGACATGGGGGTGGAGTGTAAGAAATCACGGCTTCTTGGCCTGTATCATGATGTGTGAGTCCAAGGGGAGGGTGATTTGTTGCTGCCGTGTACATACCTTGGTCGAGCGCGTAGTGGTCTTCGTTGCGCGAGTGGTAGTCTTCTTGCTCGCGGGTGCCTTTCCTGTCACAGACTATATGCGCCGAACTTAGCACACAGCCTAGATTCGTTCCGTCCAAACGAACCTTCTTGACAGAGTCCCTCTTGCTGGCTGTCGAAGTCTTCTTTGCAGGAGCCGCAACCTTCTTGGCAGGAGCTTTCTTGACAGGCGCTGCCTTCTTCGCGGGAGCCTTAGCCTTGGGAGCTGCGGCGGCCTTGGGGGCGGCCTTCGCCGGCACAGCCCTCTTAGACGCAACGGCCTTGGGCTTTGCAGCGGTGGCCTTCGCAGCAACAGGCTTCTTCACGGTCGCAGCCTTCTTTGGAGCAGCCGCTTTAGCAGTAGTAGTGCTCTTGGCCGGGGCCTTAGCCTTCGGAGCGGCTTTGGCGGGCTTTGTGTCCGGCTTGTTCTAACATATCAGTTACTACCGGCACCACACAGCCTCATAACCTCGTGTTTCGTCTTACCTCTTTCGCAGCGGACGGTTCAGCGGGTCGCTGGTTCTTCGGGGGGAGCTTCACGCGCCCAGAGGGACCTAAGCGAGAGGTCATTACAAAAGGAAGACACTTCCTTTGACCGCGGGAAACCTACCCTTCGGCAAAACGAAGAGGCCTTTCTCAGCCCCAGTCGTAATGGCCCTGCTGAGCTGGGTGGTCTGCGCTGCACCGAATTCGAGCTTGTATGTGTCCTCGACGAACCTACGCAGAGCATACAGTAAGCGCAGAGCAGGGGGAAGGCGGGAGGGAGACCTACTTCTTGATCTGGGGTCGTGAGACGCCTTGGCGGGCATCCTCGGGATGACCAGCAATGCACTCCTATAATTTATGCAAGAACGAACTGTCAGCCGCGCTGTTCTGTACACATATAGTGGAGTCCACGGTCTAGAGTGTGTGTCCGAAGCATTGCGCGCCAGATGCGCAAAAGCACGGGGCATGACGGAGATAAGTGGCGCGGCGCGGCGGGCATGCCCTGCACCCTGCCCCTTTCGGTCGGCAACGTCGACGATGCTCGCCGCGCCGCGGCGCGCAACCAGAATGCAGCGGGAATGGTCGCTCTGTGCCCTGCAGGAGTGAGTAAACCAACCTTGATCATATCGACCCAGGGCGGGTGAGCTGCGGGGGCCCGGGGAGCCGACTTCTTGCTGGCGGCCGATTTGGCGGCAGGGGCCTTCTTCGCTGCAGACATTGCGCGAAACTGTGTCGAAAACTAATTAAATGTGTTTGGGAGACGAGTGGGTAGCGCTCTGAGGCGGGGGATGCGGACGGTGCGAGGCGTGTGGAAGGGGGGCGCGGGATGGTGGTGGTACGGGATGAAGAGAGGTCGTTCAGACTCCGAGGCGCGTCCAACCATTCAACAAACTGTAATCCGGTGTCACGTGAGACGCTATCTCAGGAACGCGACAATATGCCTTTGCGAGCAGCTCCTATGGGTCCTAAAGGGTGTGAATTGTGAGAGCGCGACCCGGGCGGGCTGTTCGCGCGACGTGCAGGGCGTATATCGAGGTAGACAGTCAGAAACGAGATGTTTGCGGGTTGCCACGGTTAGAAGCCGCCTGCAGACTCACCCTGTGGTTGAAATTTTCTGTTTTATGTGTACAGCGTTAGAGAACGGGGTAATGTATCCCTTACAGCTTGTTGTATGATATTCGCGCGTGTTGCGGTGTTAAAACAAATGAAGGAGTGGACGGTCCCCGCCAGGCGACGTTCCACAGTGATGTCCATATATGGACGCGTCGCGCGCCGAATCTCGCGGCGGATCTGATGATCGGGGCACATGACGCGCAGTGACCCAGCTGTGACCTCCGCTCTTCTCCGCTGACCGCACCGTTCCAGCGCCGAGACTCAAGCTCTGCAGCCTGTTGCGCGAACACCGACATGAGCAACCCACAGGCTCTTCTCGCTTCTGCTCGTTCAGCGTACCGCTCAGCCCTGCGGGCTTCAGCGTCGACATTTCAGGGTGACACGGTCGTGCGGAATGGTGAGCATGTTCTCTGCGTGCTTGCCATGTCAGTCGTGTTCACCACGTTGCCTCAGCATTCCGTTCAAAGATTCGTGGTGAAGTCCTGCCGTACAACCCTCAAATAGATGCAAAACAGTTTGAGGAGAAGGTCACGCTGGTCAGGGAGATCGCCGACGTCCTCCGGAAGAATGTCGTGCAGGCCCGCAAGATAGAGGAGGCGCGAACCGCAGAAGAGAAGGACCTGTGGGGTACGTTGCCTTGCTTCTTCTGCGCCCCGGTACAATACTGACGTCCCACAGAGTTGAATATCCGTGAGGATACCGAGCTCGGGTCCAACGACTCGATCAAGACGGCCAAGACCCAGTCGAGCAGAAGTGCAAGAAGACAAGCCCCCGTCAAGTAAGTCTGCAAATGCCCGCAGCCCTCATTTTAGTTGACGGATCTGAATAGGTGTTGTCAATCATGACCAGCGCCGGCGAGGCAGCCCAGACTGATCCTGACCCCATGCCAACCGTGCCGCGCTACTACTCCCAGCTGAAGAAGGCACACAAGGAACGTGTCGTCCCAGAGCTGAAGGAGGCAGACCTTGAGGAGTCTTTCGTCAGAGGTGCTCGGTACTCAGCATCTGTATCTTATGCCCTGTTAATGCGAACTATAATTGGGAACAGGAAGTGGTCCCGGCGGGCAATCGGTGAACAAGACGGAAAACAATGTCCAACTGCTACATAAACCGACTGGTCTGAGAGTTGCATGTCAGGAGACGCGTTCTTTGCAGCAGAACAGAAAGATAGCGAGGAAGATATTGCTGGGCAAGGTGAGCGTCATGTTCTAGCACTTAAAGTTAGTGGGCTATGCTGACAAATATTTGTCCAGCTTGACGCGCTCTACAACCCAGGACTATCGAAGCAGGAGTTACTGAAAGCTAAGCAGCACGAACGAGACCGACGCAGGAAGAAGAAAGCGAAGAAGAGGCAGAAAGAGAGGGAGTCCGAGGCTGAGGCTGAGGCTGAAGCCGCTGGGACGCCAGAATGATGATGATCTAGAGTGTGTGCCTTGGCACCATCATGTATGCTCGCCCACACATGCCTATTCCGTTTCCTGGTTGTGGGGGGTATTGCGCGGGAATATGTATCCCAATGTGCGCGTGCGTCTGGTAGGAGGCGTCGATGCAGAACATCTATTGTTCACTCAAATCTCATCAGATTTCTGTCCTTACCACCTGTATTTGTTGACTGTACTTGTCACTGTCAGCGCAAAAGGCATGATATAAACTTTAGCATCAGAGCAGAGATCCCTGTATAATGCTACTTACATGCTACTCGGCGCCGATCAAGTTCGGCATGTTCCGGGCCCATTGCTCGACGACTTGGCCGCGCCATCCGCCACGCCCTTTACACGACGACGAGCACATCCTTCGCAGCGGATCCTTTCTCAGATAACCAGGCTCTCAATCCACCACATTAAATACCGCTAACCATGGCTTCTGGCGGGCTACACTCGCTCGCGACTATCATCAAGAGGTGCGTCTCCGGGACGCGTACCACATTTAGGTATCCTGAACACCGCCGTGCTGCAGACTCGAGGCTACCACCTCGCGGCTTGAAGATCTCGCGTCTCTGGCGACATCGTATCTGCCCCCTACCGCTCAAGGCGCTGCTGGCACCTCTGCGAACTCGTCTGCGAACGCGGAGCCGACCCCCGTGCCCCCGCCTGGCCCTCACGCGCCCGCGCCCGCAGCCGCCGCACCTATCATCCCTACGGAGACCCCGGAAAGCGTGGTCGCGTACGATGAGCAGATTATTGAGGGGAAGGTGAAGCCGTGGATCGAGCTCACGAAGAGCTTCGCGGTCGCCTCTGTGATAGACCAGGTGCGTATCATTGTAATCGATCGCCCGGGCGTGTCGTGTTGACGGGATGCTGGTGCGCAGGCTCTCTTGGTGGAGCAGGAGTATAAGGACCTGCGCGAGCTGCTGTTGATCGCGGCAATATGCAAGAAGCCGGAGCAGGCGGAATTTGAGAAGCTGTTGGCTCCGCTGCTGAAGGACATCGAGGGAATCTCGCGCGCAAATGAGGCGGGTCGGAAGGACAGGGACTGGAACAACCATTTCTCGACTGTGTCGACGGCTGCGCCGTGCGTGGGCTGGGTCACCATCGTAAGTTACTTCTGTCCAAAAAGCTTTATGTGTGGTCCTCACGCACAGCGTGGTAGTCACCGAAACCCGCACCTTACGTGGCCGACCACAAAGAGTCGGCGGAGTTCTACGCTAATCGCGTCATTAAAGAGATGAGGGAGAAGTGAGCGTGTCGTAACTATCATCTAGATTCATACCTAACGCTTTCCTGCAGAGACCCTAAACATGTGGAGTGGGCGAGGGGATACATCGCGATCATTGAGGCGTTGCGCAAGTATGTCATGGAGCACCACACCACCGGTCTCGCATGGAACTTCAAGGTGATTCGGGACGAACTTTTGTTGCGCGATATCTGGCTCATTCACCGCAGGGTGCTACTCTAGAGCAGTACAAGGCCGCATCCTCCAACGCGGCGCCGACAGGCGGCGCGCCTCCTCCGCCTCCTCCGCCTCCTCCACCCGTCGCTCCGCCCCCGCCTGCTGCTGCTGCTGGTGGCCCGGCTCCTACGTCTGTCGGTATCGGCGCGGTGTTCAGCGAGCTCAACCGCGGAGAGGAGGTCACGAAGGGCTTGCGCAAGGTCGACAAGAGTGAGATGACACATAAGAACCCTGCGCTCAGAGCGAGCAGCGTTGTACCCGCTACCGCACCTTCGGCTGCATGTAAGTCGGAGACCCTGCTTTACAGCGGCAGTGTCTGATATTCGCACAGCACTCGCGAAGAAGCCTACGAAGCCTAGCAAACCGCAAGCCCTCATGGGTAAGAAGCCCGCCAAGTTCGCGCTCGAGGGCAACAAATGGGCAATCGTAAGTTTTGTACATTTGAGAAGAAAACACCTGTAACGCGACATCAAATAGGAATACCAAGATAACCAGTCGGCACTGACCCTCGAAAACGTTGAGCTCAGCCAAACTGTGAACTTGTACGGCTGCAAGAACACGACCGTCATCGTCAAGGGCAAGTGTAACGCGGTCACCATCAGTAAGTACACATGTGCCGGTGGAAAATCTGATGCTCACTATACTATTCTAGTCAACTGTACGAAGACGAGCGTGCTGGTGGACTCCGTCATTTCGTCTATCTCCGTGACGAACTCGCCCTCCTTCGCGCTGCAAATCACCGGCAAGGCGCCGACAATCCAGCTGGACTCGACGGACTCCGGCCAGATCTACCTGTCGAAAGATTGCCTGGAGGCGGAGATCACGACCGCGAAGTGCAGCAGCATCAACATCAGCTTGCCCGTCGAGGGCGAGGAGGACGGCGTGTTCAACGAGCATCCGATCCCGGAGATGTTCAGGACGACGATTGTCGACGGTAAACTTGTAACATCGACGGTGGAGCACTCAGGGTAGGCGGTATGATTGCAGAGCGTCGCTTCAGCGCTGCGGTGAATTTTGGGGGGACTGGATGCATCCGATATTCGATATACCTGCCGGGCTGGAACTCTACGGTACTACACACACCAATGTTATAAACTTTACGTTTTCGTTCTCAAGTCACCCGCAATGCTTGTGCACCGCCTTATATATAACCTCAAGGACTAAATTTGCATGCTTAATCGAGGTAGCGATGTCGAGGACTTTGAGGCGTTCGGGATGGGTATTTGGCGGTTACCGGGGAAATTGATGCAGTGAGCCGACGCGCTTGCGCCCATCAGCGCTAGCTGCGCGCGAACTTCAGACCGTTCTGAGTCTTCGATCCGTCTTGTGGCCCTTGTCTCTTCCGTCTACCTCCGCGTCGTCCATCGCCTCTTCAGCTTCCCCACTGTTTCTCTCGCTCTCGGTTTCGGCGCCGGCAGCGAAGCACCCTACAGGCTAGGACAGGATAACACATGGATAACCCGGGGTGGCACGCACGCCATCGTGCACAAAAGGCAAGTCCTGTCGGTCGCGCGCACGGGCGCGCCTACTCTCCCGAAGTCTGACTGCCACACTCAACTCTAGGACGAGGCGCGATGGAGTGCGCCATTCAGAGGGCCCGACGGCAGGTTCCAGCCTGTGGAGGAAATTGGCCCGATGGCAGAGCCGTTCGTCGGGGGCTTCAACCTCCCACCTCCCTCGCCGAACCCGTCCATTGCACCACCACCGCCGCCCCCCAAGGATCCGTCCTGGCTCAAGCCGGGCGTACGCATACCCAGTGGGGCCAACGCGAGCTGGTCCGAGATCTCGCGCACTGAATCCACTGCCTCAGGCGCGCCCAACTCCCTGAACTCCATGTTCGCGAACATGAGTGCGGTCGAACGCTCGAACAACCTCCGCGTCGCGCGCATGAACCCGTACCTGCAGTTCATGGCGGGGCCGCTGCTGCGCTACGACACCGTGGACGAGCGCGGCGTTTGGCGCGGCGCGGCGATGATTGTGAGTAAGTACCGCGTGCCGTCCTTCTTGACCGGTGCCGATCGGATGCTGAGCTGTGCGTCTCGCTCGCGACAGCTGCGGACGCTGGATCGGTGTACGAACCGCTTCCGACGCTGACCTACCACTGGGACCCGAGTCGCGAAGTCGGGAACCTCAAGCGGCACGTATCCAGCCGCACGCACGGCAAGTCGTTCGACCTCGCACCGCATCCCGCAGATCCGCTGTCCAATGTGCATCCTGCGTCTCCCACGCGGACGTACGAGAACGGCGAATATGCGGCGCCCGATCCTGAACAGCGCAGCGTGGCGGGGCAGGAACTTTATGTATACTACGGTAACGGCGGGTGAGTCCTTCTGGCTGGGCTGTTCCGGACTCGGCCGGCGCTGATGTTCTGCAGCACGTTCACCTTCTGGCGCTTCATGATTGAGATACCCCTTGCTTCGCACGAGATGAAGATACATTATACCATCAATAGTGGCCTCGAGCTGACCTTTTACGTGCCGGGTCGTAATCAAAACATGCGCTGGGCCGCTTATTCGGTAAGTGTATGCTGTTTGAACCTTTTGTACAATGGTGCTCAGCCTGGTACAGTGCAACGGGTTCAGCTCAGGAGTGAACTCGGACGACTTCCGCGGACCTGGGTTCAAGAGCGGGTACGACCCGGTTTGGATGGACCTCCTCGCGCATCACGCGGAGGCACCATTCCACGCACTGGTAGGAGGCGGTGATCAGCTCTACTGCGACAGCATCATCCGGGAGCCAGAGCTGCAAGACTGGGTGACCCAAACGAAGCCCGAAGCCAAGCGCAACTACCCGCTGACGGAAGAGATGCGCCTAGCAATCGATCGCTTCTACTTCAACCATTACTGTCAGTCATTCCGGAGCGGAGCCTTCGCCCGCGCTAACAGTACGATGTGCGCCTTTCCCCGGTCATACGACATTCTACGCCGTGCTTGCACGCTGACGCTTACTGTGCAGACCGATGCTGAACATGTTGGGTGCGCACCACCCGTGTCGGTCTTTACTAATGGTACTGACAGTCCGGACGTTGCAGATGATCATGGTGAGCTCAGTTGTGTGGTAAGAGAACGACGCAGACCTCATGCTTCTCATGTGCAGACCTGGTAAGCGCAACTCGCCGCTGTGTACCGCAGAAAGCGTACGGACTGACGCGTCCGACCTTGAAAAGATCGACGGCTTTGGCAGCTGTAGGCACTTTGCCAACTTGTACTTGACTACGCTGACGAATGCTTGACTGCAGATCCGGATGAGTTGATGAAGTCGCAGGTGTTTGGAACGTAAGTGCGGACGAAGGCATTGCAGGTGTCTGTGCTGACCTGTGTCGGACGCTTGGCGCGCTATGACGGCACCCCTCCTTTCGTGCGTTTTAGGATCGGCGCACGAGGTTATTTCTTCTTTCTGCTGTTCCAGTGCTTCATCAACGGTAAGATTTTGTCTTTCTAGCTGCATGTTATGGTCATAACGAGCGCGTTAACCATGTGCTCAGTCGAGGTTGACGGCATCGACGACCTACACCATCCGTTCAAGTCGCTGATTATTGGTGGTCACGGTCCGTATGTGCCGTTCCCCTCCCACTCGTTCCTATCTTGGATGGGGCCCCAAGTGCATGTACTGCTTCTGGACTGTCGGTATGTGTGATATGATACCGATACAACGGTGTACGCCTCGTGGATTGACGGACTGGGACAGGGCTGAGCGCAAGCTGGATCAAGTCTGTAGCAAAGCAGAGTACGATGCCGTATTTACGCGCATGCGCTCTGTCCCGCGGACGGTTGAACATATGGTTGTCCAGATGGGTATGACGTGGTCTTGCAATACTCAGTCCGTGCATGCTGACGAGAAGTACTGCAGGTATCCCGATAGCGTACCCTCGCATGGTCTTCCTGGAAAGCGCCTTGGATTCTAAGCTCAATCCATTGGTTGCGCTAGGGCGGAATGGATCGATGGGCCTGTCGGGCTTCGTCAACAAGTTCAATGCGGATGCTGAGCTGCTCGACGACCTTGTAAGCGCTTGACCCTTACGCGTGTGCGAACGCTTGCGTACTTATAGTTCACAGAATGATCACTGGACAGCGAAACTTCACAAGGTGCGCCCCTACATTGCCTGCAAATCCACAGCATAGACCCACTCTTCCTTGTCGCATAACAGAAAGAGCGGAACTGGCTCATCCAGGAGCTCCAGACGTATGCGCTGGATAGGCACTCGCGCGTCAGCTTCGTATCTGGCGATGTGCACTGTGCCGCTGTGGGTATATTCAAGACCTGGGTAAAAGAGAAGAAAAAAGCCGCGGTGCAGCCTGCACTGGACCATCGCTACATGGTCAATGTCACCACTAGTGAGCCCTATTGCCTTGCCGCGCATACTACACTGCTCATTACCATTGTACCATACCAGGTGCTATCGTGAACACGCCGTAAGTGATATCGCTATCCCTTGTACGTCGTCCATTGAATTTGGCTTCAGGCCCCCGAACGGCGTCATCACTATGGTGTCTGCGCTTTCTTCGAAGACCCACCGTACGTTACATCACGCCGAAACTGACGAGACCATGGTGAGTCTGCGCGGAGACCTAGGGTATTCCAGACGCTAATGAATCATGTCGGGATAGCTCCCAATCTTCGAAAAGGACACCGATGGAAGCCAACCAAAGAGCAAGTACATCATGGGCCGCCGAAACTGGTGCAGCGTCAAGTTCGACAACAGCTCAGGAGATCTCATCTGGGACATCCGGATCGAAATCCGGAAAGGATATGGACAGACCACTGGGTAAGCTTCTTTTCTACGTCTTGACTCTAACACCTTCGTTGACTTGCGTGCTTCAGCTACACCGTTCGTTCTCCACCGCCGCGATGGCACAGATCCTGAAGTCATCGTCACCGTCATCATCGACACTCCCACTCTCGTTCCTCTTTCACCTTACCGTATCATTATGCACCGACGTCGCTCGTTAGTCCTGTTGCTCTCTCCCGCATTCTAATCCCGAGCCTGGGTAATTTCCGCGGCCAGCTCATCTCCCGCACATAACTCTATACCCCACACTGTATCTATTATCCGCCAAGCTTTCGTGTAATATGCAGTCCTAGCTTGGTTGCTCGCCTCGAACCGGTTCATGCTATCATGTGTCCGAGTGCTGCGTACTACGATATAGCGTCTTCGATGAATTCTCGCGTCTCCGCGTCATCCATCCCAATATCCCCGTCCGTCTCTACACCCCCGTCATGAACCCCAAGGTCGACGTCTTCGTAGTCAGTATTGTACGCGCTGTCGTTGTACCCGGCCAAGCCAGCCAATTGCGCGTCGATACTGGACGCGACCGTGGGCGCGGGCGACGGTATGCGCTCGCTCCCCTCGCGCATGTCCGGGGTCGCAGCGTCGGCGATAGGCGTGCCTGCGCTCGGAATGACCATCGGCCCGCCATAGTCGAACGCGACGGGGTCGTTGCGGAGGTACATCGACGACGAGGGCCACTCGGACGAGAGCTTGCTCTTTTTTGGCGCGCCGTCCCCGTCGTGCTGTGCGATCTTGCGCTCGCGGCGCGCGGCGGCCTGTGCCCTGCGCTTCGCGTTGCGCAGCTCTTTCTTCTCTTGGTGGACGTGCTCGTCGTCGGCTTCAGGCTGTGAAACGCTGTCAGCATGCGAGTAGGTGATCAGAGCGGGAGTATGAGCTGACCTTGTGCGCTTTCCGCGCCTCCTTCTCCTCTGTCTCGTCCAACGCCCACTGCTCGGACATGTACTCGCTGTACCGTTCGCACATGGGCCGCCAGGTCGGCTTGATATCTGGTCGTGGCTTGATATCGACCTCGCCCGGGTTCGCGACGACCGCATCGATATCCGGAGGTGGAGGGATGTCGAAGTTTGGGCCAGGGTTTATGTGCACCCGCGCACCGTTGAAGAGCGAAATGATCGGGTAGTACCCGAGCGTGCCATCGTCGAACGGGTTCTCCTTGTGCTCACGGAGGCCCTCCTTGTTCGCGCGTTTCTTTTGCTCGGATTTATTTGGAGGGGTGCGCAGAGGGAGGTAGTCGTAGAGGTCTTGGAACGCGATGCCCTGGCACTCCCCGTTGACGAAGAATGCAATGTACGACTCCGGCCCCAGCGTCGGCACCGGGCGCATAGGCGTGGTCTCGGGCGCGCTGCCTTTCCCGCGCGACGTCGACGGGAGGTTCTTCACCGTCGCGGATTTCTTCGTCGAGGACGAGGGGAGGGAAGTCGCGTTGGTAGCCTTCGCGCGGTCGCTCGCATCCATGAGCGCGACCATCTCCTTCGCCTGCGCATACTCGAGCGATTCGAAGTATTCCTGGCCCTTGAACTCGATCGCGATGCGCTCCCGCCGAACGTGCGCAGGGTCGTACGGGTCGCGCCGCTCAGGCTTGCGTCGCGGCGGTAGACAGATGTACATGCCCACGACGTCGCCCGTCTTGAACGGCCGACCGTAGGGGCGCGGACGCGACAGGTGGACTTTCTCGCCCGTCTTGTCGCGCACCGCGTAGCTGTACCCATCGTAGCCCGCTGGCGCGTTCAGCGCAGCCTCGCGGCGCGCCCACCCGAGGCGGACGTGGCTACCCTCGGCGCGCTTTAGCCCTTGTGGCTTATCCCCCGCGCCGAGCTCAACCTTCACCTCCATGTACCACCGACCCTCGCGAACGGGCGCGTTGCATCGCGCGCTTCGGAATCCCTTCTCGCCCTGCAACCCTAACCCATCCTGCGTGACCTTGATGAATGGACTCCGGTCTTCCCATGAGACGCGAAAGTGGGTCGGATGGGACTCGATCGTGCGGAAGGGCAGTGTAGATTCAGGCGGAGTGAGTCCAGCGGGGGTGTAGCGGAAGTTCAGACGGTTGAAGCAGAGGGGCTCCGTCGTGTAAAACTCGGAATTGTGCCCAACTGGAACGAATCCGGGGTGTCTGGAGATGCTGAGTCGTGGCCGCGATGCTAGGTCGGCGTGTCGCGAGCTAAGCACGAGGTTCTCCGGGCCAGGTGTCGCTCCTGGGTCTGAAGGAGCTGGCGACGACGCAGCGGTGTGTACGAGTGCAGCATGCTTGCGTTTTCGGGGGTTTTGGTGTGGGATTGGGGGAGTCGAGACGGGCGGAGTTGATGCTTCGCGAGAAACGGTGAGGACCTCCATGGTGAGCCTTGTCAAACCGCCTGTTGGCTTGACGTCTTTTAAATGCAGAGCTGGACTCACAATGAGATGGCACCTTGAGGAAGTGTGGCTACGATCAAGTGAAACAAGACCTCACAGCACAAGAGAAGTCGTCGGGGTTGTCAGAAACTGAGAAAGGCGCACGACACTGAAACCTGAAGAAGACAGATGCCAGGGTTTATGTGAACTTTCGAGCGATGCGCAGAAAGGGTATAATGTACAACAGTCGGGGCGGAGGGAGGGGCTGAGGTGAGTGGAGGTGGCAGGACGTACTGCGAACAGACGCCCATTACTTGGTGGAGGAGGTCGGGCCGGCAACTTGCGCGCACACTTGCCTCCAACCCTCATCTTGAGCCACTCGAGTCTGCGTCCGGACTGTGTGCCTACGAAATGACGGCCTTGCGGTACATACGACATACTGTCTATCATATTGGGGCATAACTGACGGTCAATCAGACGAATCCAAAAGGTGCATTGACACAGCGGCGTCCTACTCTAGGATGCTAACCATCGCTTGGGCTAGGAATTGAAAGACCTCACGAACAACCCCATCGAAGTGCGTGGAGGAGTGCTTTATGAAGACGTTATCTTGACCCTGCCATAGGGGTTAACGGTGGAGCCCCTTGAGGAGAACCTGTTTGAGTGGAAATGCGCGATCAAGGCTGCGGTATGTGTTCAGTAACACAATATTGGCGGTGGCCGTTTCCTGTTGTCGACCACGCTCATATCGACATCATGTCAGTCTGATAGCCCATACAAGGGGGGTACATTCCATTTCAACCTTAGTCTCCCAGAGAACTTCCCCTTCAAAGCGCCTTCCGTACGTCGTGATGTGTGAGCCTTCGCCAGGCAGAAACTTACAGGCACATTTGGGTGGCTAGGTAACGTTCACGACGAAGATATATCACCCTGGCATCAACGAGGAGGGCCATATCTGCGTACCTGTACTCCGTGATCAGGTCTGTCAAGGTCGCTTACAACATGGTATATCTGGACTAAAATGCTTCCGTAGTGGAAACCCACTGTGACCCTCTCATCTGGTACGCGCCAGATCGCTGTACATCGCGAGCATGGTTGACCGTCATGTCAGTGTTGCGCACTATCCAGGACAAGCTGAACAACCCGAGCGCAGACGACCCGTTCGAGCCTGATATCGCTGCGGTAAGTCGTGTGCGACGTCGATCGAAGGCCGTCGTCTCATGATTACGATTTACTTGTAGCTGTTGAAGAACGACGAGTCGAAGTTCCTCGCAACGGCGCGGGATTGGACCAAGAAGTGCGTGTCTATGTCTTCTATGTCATTCTAAATGTCCTGACTATTGCTCCTCTTCAGATACGCCTCGCAGTAGAGCATGCATAACGCAGAAACATGACTTTTGTATTATAGCCAATGTACTTTTGAGGACGAAGACCAATCAAAGCATGCGCAGCCATCCTGGAATTCTCACGGTGTGTATACTACGTACTGGAAGATCGCTGCACATACGTCGCTCCAGCGCGTTTAGTAGAGCGGTTGTAGACGGTGAACATATCCCTATAGCTTCGCGCGCGCCACCTCCGGTCAGATCGGGTCATCATCAATCGTGTGAGTGTTGTCAGTGCATGAGAAGGTTTTGAGCACCTCATTGACAGATATGCATCGCAGTTGATCTCAGAGCAATGGCAGTACGATAGGCCGCAGAGACCGCAGGGATTCTTTTCCGTGACATCCAATGAGAACGATACTCGGGTCGTCCTTCGGTATCACCATATGCTTGTTGTTAGTAACGAGGTGAAGTCGTGTTCTCATGGGTGACGTATGGCCGCGTGGCGGTATGATGCTCGCCAGTCCATACACGACGACTTAGAAGGTATGTGGATTTCATGCCGTGCACTTGAGTGTGGCTCTAGCCTCTGCATCGTTACGCATATGGCCTTGAACTGATATAGTTGGTCCTCAGATACAGCGCGCGACTTGCCATGTTATCCTACTGGGTGAATTTCTCTCAGACATCGCTATCACCGGCCTGCGCATTGAGGCGCGGTGTTTCTTAGACGACTGGCGCGCACCTTTCAGCGTTCGCGCTCGCAGTAGAAGGTAACCAAGAATAGACCAACGGATCTATGCGACGTCCACCCTTGACTGACGTCTAGTTTGAAGTTCCATTGTTACGTTCGTGGTCTGTGAGTACTTCGGATCCAAGGAACGCACTGGGGCGTATATAGCGCCCCTCCTCTCGGCAGCAGTCGTCAGCTTCTCTTTTGCTGGACTTTGACAGTCTCCCTACTCCCTCTCTTCGTATTCTCTCAATACCGTGCCGGGTGCACTTTCTTTCCCTTCCGCTCCTTCCGCTTCAGCCCCGTCAAGCTAAACCTCAAGCCACCAGCCAACATGCACGCCAAGATCTTCGCTACACTGCTGCTCTCCGTCCTCGCAGCCAATGCTCTTCCGGCTAAGCGGGATGGTCAGTCATTTCATTCATAACACATGCTCTGGCAGATACTGATCATCGTGATATCAACTTTCTCAGATAACGCTTCTCGTAGGTGCACAACCGTCTCTTGAATTCGGTCAGGGTAGCTCATCTTCCGACCTGAAGTTTACCAGAGTCAAGGTAAAGATCAGCTTCCGCGATGCAGCTGTCTTTCACTGACACCTCTCTTCTTGTAGCGAAAGAGTTGCTTGACGTAGTCAACAGCGAGATCAGTGCGGCCGGGCCCAGCGCCTCCGCCTATACCGCGTTTATTACCAGTAAGTACATACATATCTCATGTTTTCCCCAATCTGTCTGAGCTCGCGGTCTGTTCACAGCCATCGGGGGCCGTCCTGTCGTCGAGATGTCTGAATCTGCGAGCGGCAAGGTGTGGGTGGCCATGACCTCGAGCACCGCGGCGGCGAGCGCGACAGCGCGTCCGGCCAACAACGCAGCCGCGGACCCGGCGAGCTCGAGTTCAGAAAGCTCAGGGAGCTCGACTGCATCTGAGTCTGCTTCGAGTGCTGCATGTAAGTGCACGACCTGCGGCGGGCGCTATAATGTTACTTACATATGGGTTTACCCTTGCAGCGACCAGCTCGCAGGCCGCGTCGGCGACAGGGACAAAGTACGTTCGCGTGACGTTCAGGAGTATAATTTTAGTACTGACATGGCTTGTTGGGATAGGAACGCTGCGGCAGCCGGGGTCTCCATCTCAAGGCCGCTGCTCACGAGCGTCGCGGGTGCCCTTGGCGCTGTGGCCGCCGGCGCGCTCATGTTGTAGAGATGTCGGTCGGTCGGTGGACGGTGCTCGTCACAGGCATCGCCCTGTCGCGCGCAGGAAGGGAGGGCGTTTGGCGTTTCTCGATATTCGAACATGCGTTGCACGCTGTCAGTCCGGGTCCTTGCCTGCGGTTTGAATATAGATGCGATAGATGAGGACATTGAAGCTCGGAACTTTCTTCGCATGCTCCGAGTGGCTTGGTGAGGCTCCTTCCTACGGTGCACAGTGGTGGCGACTCGGTGGTCATCGATTCCGGTGATGTCCCCCGTCCGCCACCTCGGCCATGCACTGATGCGTGAGTTCTGCTATCCTGCTCGTCAACATGTGGTTTCATCTCTGATGGAGACTGTTAATAGCCTTCGAACCTATGCATCATGGTGCATCTTGGATGGTCGGCCTCGCGTTGATGGCCGACGTGTAAGCTGTGGCCTGTTAGACCGCCACTGGTTGACCGCAGGAACGCATATATGCGCGACGCCGATATCTTGACACATAGGAGCAAGCGAAGGGAGGGCATCGCGCCCACAAGCCCTGGTCAGAAACGCGAGTTGATATGACGAGAAACGCATGTGATGTTCATGCATGGCTGTGCGAGGTCCAGGTCCAGAGTGCGTCGTCCCCTGTATTTGAATCTTGTATCGTCATTTCTCTCACGCACACTTTGCCTGCAGACAACTGAACCAACCGCGTATCGACGCACATACACAGTGCGCGAGAATTTCTCGAAGAACTCACTTATAACGCTGAGACTATCGCTTTTTAAACAACTGACCAATGGCTCTATCCGCAGAATGGGTGTGAGAGAGTCCAGACCAAGAACGAGGGAACACGGACGTTCGGCGATAGAATCGCTGATCTTTCATGTTTAGCGACCTGTCATGGCGTGCACCGCAGCGATGGTTACAAGCGAACATCAACTACCCCGGCACCGGGCAGGCATCCCTCGAGGGCGTCTCCCCGGGTGCACGGTATATATCTGTACGGGGCGGGGTGAGCGGGTTCCTCGTGGATTGATTCACCCCGGGCAGCTCACGCTTTTCTTTTTCCTTTCGACTCTGAGAGTCGCCCGTACATTCTTTACTTCGGCTTTTAATCCTTCTTCGACTCGCGTTCTCTTTGCTTTTTCACTCTCATCCTTCATTACGCTTATATTTCGCCAAAATGTACTTCAGATCCTTTATTACACTGTTGATGCCCGTCCTCGCGGCGTATGCGCTTCCTGCGCCTTTGAAGCCTCGCGATGGTGAGTGTCCGTTTTAATGTGCACACCAATTAACACGCTCACGAAGTACGCCTTTTCAAAGGCTCGAGTCAGTCTCTGAACAGCACCAGTTTGAGTGCTAGCAGCACTGCCAGTAGTGAGGGTGTATCCTTGCACTATCTGCCAGTCCGGAATTGACGTCCGGTTACTTAGGTACGGCTTCCACGACCACGGATCTTGCCTCCAGTACGTGTCGCATCGCTTTGCGTTGTTCCAACATCACTGACGTCTATCTCAATCAGTGTATTCAAGCCGAGGTCAGTTGACTATGTGCCAGCGTACTCGAACCACAACTCACAAGCGGCCTTGCTCCGATTCCTCCAGCGAGCTCTCTCCTCAAGGCGCTCCAGAACGAGATCAGCGCCGTCGACCCTAGTGGGACCGCATACACCGCGTTCATCACAAGTGAGCCCGTTGCCCGCCGCGCTGTGTATCATGTCATCCTCACGAGTTCTGTAGCCGTCTCTAGTCGTCTTGCTGTCGAGATGTCGTCCATAGGCGGAAGTTCGGCTCAAATCCAGTTCGTGGCCGCAACAGCGACTCTCAGCACTCAGAGCCACGACGCGCCAACGGTCACAGCGGCGCCAGCATCGACGATCAACCGGGCTAACGACGCGGCTTCGTCGCCGACTGGTTTGCCAAGTATACCTACGGCGTTAGCGTCTAGTGGAGGGCCCGAACGTAAGTCAAGCGATGCCGTGAGAGGCGAATGCTCTCAGGAACTAACGACGATCTACGTTCCCAGTCTCGAGTTTGTTGTCAGAGATAGGTACGGCTTTGCCGAAGTTGAGCCACGTCCATATCGGTCTGATGGTTGCTTTCATCTCTCAGCGAGCGTGGAACTGGCCGAGGTGACGAATGTCATCAACTCTGCCTCCAAGACGGCAGAATTGACCGCCTACATCACCGGTGAGCGTGCTGTGTGCCCTCATTGTGTCTCAGAGCCGCGAGCTGACGGTACTTACTCTGTCCGCCCTGAAGAAGTCGCTGGGACACCGTACGTGGCGCTGTCGTCGATAAGCGGACCTGCGGTCACCCTCGCGGCGACGAGTGGCGCGCCAGATGCTTTCCCGACGAGCTTCGATGGGCTCACAGTGACTGCAATTCCGTCGAAGTAAGTCCTGCCAGTGTTAACTGGGAAACACAGGGTACTGATGGACGCACGGCGTGCCAGAAATGCTGCGATAGGCCTCTCGGTCTCAAGGCCATTGCTAGCAGGCGTTATGGGCGCACTTGGGGCTGTAGGAGCGGGGGCGATGATGATCTTGTGAAGGCAGTTTCTATATACTTTTCTGAGGAACGCCTTCCGAGCTCTACCTCAGTTGCAATGCGTTTCCGGCTCGTCTCGTGGGCTCACCTGCTGGAAGTACAAAAACAAAGAAACCCGGCCTGTTGTGTGTGATGACTGGAGTACCGTGACAATGATGCACCCCATTAGCGTATGAGCCAATGGTGGGCGATGTAGCTCGCATCAGGAATACAAGGTGCGCACATGCTGCATCGGTGCTAGGCGCAGAAAACAACGTCGCGAAGGCGTGCCTCGTGCACCTAGCCTTCTGGTTTGTCACCGTGGGGAGGCCTCGAAAGTACAAGGGCAGAGACGCGCAAGAATGATATAAAGAGCGTGTGGTTTGCACCGATGATTCCTCAGGCGTACAGCGGCGTCTCAGAAACCTTTCCAATCCCCTCCACCCGTTCACGTTCACGTCACACGAAGCATACCCCTCATCCTCACGACCCCTCATCGCGTCACCAGGCCGCACAGACCCAGGCCCAAAGCGGTCATCTGCGTCGCGGCGCGCCCTGGCTAGAGGGTGCGCCGCGCTCGTAGGAATCGCTCGACGGTCCGTGTTGCCTGATCCTGTCCGCGAGAAGGATGTGCTGACGCTTCAACAGGCTGTGGGAGTGCTGTACTGTAGCTCCCTAGCAGGAGTGGACATTGTCGATACACATGGACGACGAGATGCTAGGAGACCATGCGGAGACGGAGAGGTGGAGGGCGTCACCGTCGGCATTTGCACTTAGAGCGCCCATCTTGCGCTGGAGGATGCGTTGTGTAGCAGGTAGGGCTTCATCTGCCCTCCGCGACCTCGTCACCAGTGGCGCGATGTCGGCGGGCCGTAGGAGTAGTATCGCGAGGCATGGCGGCTCCAGGTCAACAGGTGGCGGCCATATCCTCGGTAGCTCGTGTTCCTAGAGGGAGTCGCGCGATGCGTTCGAGCTCCTTGCGCGCGAGTGGCGATGGTTTCTTCTTTGGCTCTGACTGTGAAACCCAGCTGGTGAGCACGACCGTCATGTCCCTATGGAGAACCGCTACTCACATGGGAAACATCGACAGGCGCTGTAATACCGTACGGCCGTCAGAGGGGTATCATGGTAGTGCTTGAGGCTGGTGCTGAGTTCTGTGGCACTCGCTGGCCTTGTTGTGTGCGGTCGGTTGGTTTGTGGAATGAGCAACCTATCCCTCACAGCGAGGACTCTTTTATACTGCTCGTGTGTCCCATCGGGAGCCCACCACGTTGTTGTGCATGGCCCCAGCTCAGTCAAAGCTAGCGATCGGAGGGGACAGCATCCAGGCTTCAGATACGCCGCCCCATGATGCTCGAGGCACTGCGCGCGGTGTCTGACCGCACGAATTCGCCCTTAGGTCCAAGCGGGGCGGCGTGTTTCTGCGGCGCTTGATACCGGTCGCACCAAGCGGACAGTGAGCACAAACTCAGAGGATGGCTACGTGTGCTCTCGGTGCCCGGATATTTGCGGGGGTTCAGTGATAGCGGCGTACATAGGCGACTCACCAACGTCTATATGCCCCAAGCCTTTGTCTCTTGACAGCAAGATGTGGCCTGAAACGACGGGAAAAGTGGTGTGGTCACTATCAGTACTCTGGATGCAAAATTGACACAGAGGGGCAGCAGTCTCCGAGGGGTGAGCCACTGATCTAGCCCGTCGACATCTCACAAATGCTCAGTATGAGTTTGTGGATGACGGTCATGATAGCATTGTGCATACCTTCATGTCCATGCGACTGCTTGAAGTTCTTATGCTTCAATGATGGTGTGGCAAGGGGAGCATACGGCAGTCATCGTACCTCTCGGAAGAGATGATGCATGCTTTCGCCGAAAGCTTCACTCGGAGGCGAGTCCCGGCACGGCATGCATCGGATCTTCGAGCTCGACGCGTAATTCACCCTCAATATGTGTGAAAGGCCCGGGTGCACAGCAGATGGCGCGGCGTACCAGAGCGAGCACGCCAGGTTTGGTTGCCATGAGCGAGCCTGAGGTCGACAACCGTTTGCAACGCCTGCATGAGCTAGGCTTTGACATCACTGACCACCGTACGCTGAACCCTGTAAACAAACATCTAATCATCCCCAGAATTGTCATACTAGATGCCGGTTTACTTACCTTGTCTAGTATGTTGCATGGACTTCGTTCGAGTTCCTTAGTACCTCAGGCTCTGCACATGTGCGAGCCAGGCGATCAGGCGGCCACGCAGGCATTGCTGGAATTGCTTTTCCTCTCCAGTCATATCTTTGCGATAATTTGGAGCAGTCTGAGGTATACTTCCACGAAGTTGAAGGGGGGAGAGCGCAGGAAACGGGACGAGACTGGCGCCCAAGATGCCTGGTCGGGCTGACCCTCCCTCGTCCCGACAAAACGACATCAGTGTTTTCTATTCAGCACATCGAAAGTTCGTGCTAAGTACATAAGACGTCGTAGCCTGTTGATTGACATCTCCCAGGAACGACCGCGTGTACCCATTGCAGAAGACAGAGTATGTTCGGACTCCGACGTAATGCTCGATAGCTAAACTGGCCATGGGCGCGTACACAGGGATAGTAGGATACTACAGCATAGATAGAGGAGGCAGGCAGAGTAAGTAGGGACCGTCCGAAAGATATCGATACTATCCATGAACACACGGGGTACTACAAGCGATAACGACACCGCAGAGTAAGCAAATTCATTTGTGAACGAACATCGATCAGTGAAGAAGGAGACGGGGTGCATGTACGGTGCCAGTGTGCGAGCGAAAGCGGGGGAGGATGGAAAGAGGAGGGAGTTGCTACGAAGAGGGCGAAATTGGAAGGAAAGGACCATACAGCCGCAGAACCCGAGCTCGCCGTGTCCCGACAATGATGAACTGGTAGGAGCTCCGCTGCCGAGATGGGGCGCGCGAAGGCCGAAGACCAACGATATCAAGCACGGCGGCCCTTCCCCTTCTTGCTCCCTGTGACTACTAGGGCGGAGTAAGTCCCCGCGTTCCTGGCGGGGATAATCGCATTGAGCGCGGAACTGCTGCTTGCCGCCGTCTTGGCTCGTTTGCTGGCCCTGCTGCCCGTATCGAGCGTACTCCTTGCGCGATCCGCGGTGTCCAGATCCACGGCCGTCCGGAACCTCGGCCTGGGATCGTAGCCTTCAAGCAAGTCTCTGCCTACGACACCCGTGTCGTACCAGTCTTCTTGTGAGTAAGCCTGAGAGTCCATACCAAGCAAAAGTCCGAGGAACGCGAGGTGGGTGTCCAGCTGTGCTGCGTCCTTGATGGTTTGTGGCGACAGCTCCGAGTCCGGACGTTCGGGGAGGCGGCGGCGAACGATCGGAGCCCACGGTAGTGGTACTGGGATGACATTGATCCAATGGGCGGCGGGCCCAGAGATAACAGGGGCTGGGCGGGGTACAACCTGGGGCTTGGGGGTATTCTTGGCTCGCAGGTGCTTTTCATGGTCGATGATCTTGTACCTTGCTTCGAACAGTGGGAGGAGCGACTGTATCAGATCGTTGATTGGGTTGCCCCGCTCGCCAGTGGTCTTGGTGAACTCGAGTTCTACATCAGAGTACGCGATGTGCTGGCGTCGCATGGCACTTTGTTTGAGATGAGAACAGAAGCGCCGGCCATCATCGCCCCGTTCGAAAGTATCGAAGTACTCGATGACGAAGTCTGGGACGCGCTTGATCGTGTGCGGGAGGTATCGGACCCCGTAGAAGAGCATGACGTGGAAGAAGGACTCTAACTCGTCAGCAATGGCGACGGGGAGCGTCCATTGCGATGCGACGGAGGCTACTGACATGAATTGCCATGTGCCCTGTTGAACGTTCAGCCATCGCTGTCACATACGCAAACACGCCGCCGGCAACGTACCGTCTGTTCTGCCTGTCTAGCCTTGTCCTCTGCGCCATCCTTGCACACAGTTTTTGCGAGTTCCCAGTCTGCCAGAATGCCGACCCAGCGCACTGTCTCCTTGCCGTTCACCGTAGTGTGTCGTGGTAGTATGAGGACGTTGCCGGAGCTGATATCACGATGAAGGAGGTTGTACGTCGTGTATGCCCAGTAATGAGCTGTTAAGCAGCGATGTCAGCACTGCGCACCAGTGAAAAAGTGTACTGATCAACGTACTTGACATGCAATGGTATATCAAATGGACAAGCTCCTTGCTCGACCGAAAGCGGTCGAAGGGCAGACAGACGTCCTTCATGACGATGCGATAGTGGATGTGATGGCGTAAGGTGTCCTCGGTTTCTGAGGGAGCGAGGTCTGCTGCGAGAGCGTCATCTTGTGGTGGCTCGCCGACGTCATCCGTCTCGCGGGATCGTTTCTTGTTGTTGACCACTGCGTCGGCCAAAGCAGCGGCCTTCGCCTCTGTAGCAGTTCGGCGACGTCTAACCTCTCTGATCCGCCTCCTCTCGGGTTCTCCCTCGTATATGGCGGTATACGCGGTCTGATCACCGACATCGCCGTCGCACAGGTAGGCGGGGACAAACAGAGCCTTGTCTTTGGATAATATCTTGAGGTAGGTCCCCTCCGGATCGACACCAGCATAGAACGGCCTCCACGAGTCTTTCAGGAAGACGAACCGCCGCGTCTTCGCATCGACAGCGACGTATCCCCGAGTGGCGCGACCGAACATCGAAGATGAGAAAAAGATGGGCTTCGCAACCAGGAAGACACGCTCCTCCTTGCCGACGCGAAGCTTGTACCGTGGCCAGCCGGGCTCGAGGGATTCCCTGAACTTCTCCCGGACGTACTTGAATACGCGAGGATCGTCGTCACACTTCTCGATCTTGGCCAGGTCCGGATCATTGCCCTTCGGCGGGGAGCCGTTGTCTTCGACCAGAAAGAGAGGTGACGGCTGCATGTCAACCGCCCTCGACGACGATCGGGTGCGATGAGCCCACGTATTGTCCGTACCGTCAGCAGTCTGGGGTACACGAGCGCTGTCACCAATTGCATCGGACGGGGGAGTGGGAGTGTCGTCTGCTACACCAGATGGAGGAAGGCGGATATCGGGAGCCATGGTGGAAGACTCTTTAGCAGCCGTTTCCGCGTTATCGATGTCCATATAGTCAGTGTCGACGGATGGGTCAGGTCGAGCGAGATAGTCCATCAATTGGAAGGCTTGCGCGTCCTCCTTCATCAACTCTGCGGTCGGGTCCAATCCTTGTTCAGCTGGATCGAGCTGCGCAAAGCGCCAGAGGAACTCCACAAATTCGTCGATATGCTCAACGTAGTCGACCTTTCGGGAAACGATAACTCCTGATCTGTCCCACCGCGCAGCTCGAAACTCCCTTCCAATGATGAGAAGAGAGTAGAGCGCCGTGCGATGCTGGTAGAGAAAGGTGTTGTGTGCGTACGCGATCAGCTGGGCACGGACGGCGGCGCGCGTTAGGCATTCCGTCTCCACCGACATCCCATCCCGGTCTTCCCATGGGTCGTTCTTCGTGTCTCCATGTTTGAATTCGATGTACAGCTGCGCATGCGCCCATTTGGGCCGACCGTCGGACGGGACTTTGCCTGCTGGGTAGAGTGCGGCGTCGACCTTCGACTTGCTCTCATCGGATTTATCGGGCTTTGTCCTGGAAAGCGCGGCCTGATACCCTTTGGGAAGCTCGAGATCGTTGATGATCTTCACCTGTGACGTCCGGGTCAATGTCGAAGAAG